>PVIH01019230.1:0-36025 GCA_004025045.1 Sigmodon hispidus | reverse complement strand
GCCCCTGCTCCAGAGTGCGCTGGGACGCTGCAGAGAGCACAGGTCCCGGTGGCGGAACCGGAAGCAGTGTGAGGTCAACTCTCCCTCCCAGGCCAGGATACAGGCGCTGAGGCCCGCCGAGCCCTCCTCACCTCTGGTCAGGGTTCGAATCCGCCCCTCAGAGACCCCTGCAGTTAGTTTGCTCAGTTCACTCAGTTCGCTGTAGGGGTCCTTGCAGATACCCTCAGCAGCAGCAGGAGCTGCGGGTGTGGCCAGGTGCAGAGTTCTCTTTTTATTTTTTATCTGTTATTTTTACCTTTAAACAAATGACTATAAATAAATACATCTGATTTTATTTTGTGGCAATAAATCTTCAGTGAAACTTTTATCATATAAAAATCTAATGAGATAAGGATGTCAAAAGACAAAAAAAAAAGTTTATAAATTAGAGCAAGACTTTTAAATTGACCATTTTCCAACAGTCTACTACCTATGGAATTGATTAAAATAAGTAACATTAACTTTATTATTAGTTGAAAACTGTGCTCTATTCTTCTGAAAATAACATTTTGAGTCTATTTTGTAATCATAAGAAATAGACTAGTTCATGATATGACTTAGCTGTCTACATTTGTCATAAAAATACATTTCCATCTTGGATTTCAAATAAAATGTACAAGGGTTATTTCAACTCAAGATTTAAATAGAGATGTCTGATAAACCTATTACTTTGCAAATTATTTCTTAAAAATGCATGTTTGCAATATTTTTACCTCATTGTGGTTTTATGGTAGACAGGGAAAATGCATTTTCAATGTGATTTTTCTAGATAAAATGTATTAACAAAATTGGCATATTATCCCCAGCATCTGATAAGCCATAGTCTATTAGTTTATCAGAAAGTTGATCCATCTGGCTTTCTCAGTTGCTCTAACCCCAAAGACCTAAGTAGAATAGTCCATTGTATGGCAATTTTAAAGAATTTTTTTTAAAGTTTTTTAAAGATTTACAGCTTGTCAAGTGTGCTTTTCCACATTTTCCTGGTCACGAGTCACCTTTAAGGCAACTAAGGCCATTGAAAGCCAATCTGATAGGAATGCCTTGTTGATGTAATCCTCAGGGGAAATTCTTCATGGAACACAGCCTAAGAACTGCCTGCCAGACAAGTGTCAAAAATAAATGTTCCCTAGAGAGAGGAAGGAAAGTCATCACATATGATAAGAAGACAAGCTCATTTTGCCTGATCACTTAAAACACTTTACAATTTCCAGTAGTTTTATAATGGGATATATGAATGCATGACTAAGATTTTTCTGCAAATGTGTTGTCAGCATACAAATTTTATGTCCTTAAATTTTCCAGAATAACTTTTAAGGTTTGAATCTTGTTCCAGCATCAATTTTCTTGGGAAATAAATTTCATAACAACCCAAATGGACTTAGTAGATACATACTGAACCATCCACCCAAGCAGAAAGAAATATACATATTTCTCAGCACCCCTGGAACTTTCTCTAAAATTGACCCCATACTAGGTCATAAAGCAAGTAGGTACAAAAAAAAAATGCATATAACTCCTTGTACCATTTCAGATCACCATGGTCTAAAGTTAGAGTTCAACAACTTCAAGAATCACAAAAAGCCTACCAACTCATGGGAACTAAACGTCACTCAACAAAATTTAAACTGCGGTTGAAAGCATGAATTCAGAATTACTGGCATTGACAATAAAAATCACATATATTTTCCCATGAATAATTTTTATTGCAGGATGTCTATCAAAATAACTGCTCAAAATGAAGCATGGAATGAACAATGTAGGCCTTGAAAATAATACACATTTCTGACTAAAGTTCTTCCTCTTGAAGATCTATGTGTAAGAGTTTACAAGTTCTCTAACCAGCACATGTGGTGAATAAATTACACAACAAAAACCATTCTTCTCATGCTGCCTTTCCTGATTATTTAAATTTTGGAGGATACTTACCTTTTTTAAACATTTCCCTAGATTATATTTGGCTATCAATCTTAATTGGAGTGTGGAGAACATAATTAAATATTTCTTTTCTAAATCAAGGCTTCCCATGACCATCAATTAGCATAAGGTAGGAAGACAACCATGCCTTAAAGGATTATTAAGAGGTGAGACCTCCTTGTCTGGTGCTGAATGGTGCCAGATGGCTTTCTAATTACTTACACCATTGAATCTGTACTCCACTTGATCCTCATTATGTTTGCAAAATTGCTCTTAATACTCAATACTTTATTTTTTCACATGCATCTGCCACACTGTATTTTAATATGAGAACATATAATGTCAAAGAGATTGAAGCTTTCAATTTAATTATTCACAAATATAGAATTTTACCTTTGCTATCATATTATTCTTACTATTCCAATGTACCCTCATAGAATTCCTATCCCATTTGTTTATATGAGTCTCTATTGCTTTGTGCCATTGAGACCCAAGCTCAAGGAAGATGGCTTCATTCCTGTGCAAACAACTTCCAGAAAAGTTCATCAGTTTCTCTGTGGACACTCAGCAAACCACATTTCTATAAAATATAAAATTATCGGCAAATTGTGATACTTTGCTAAATATAGGTGGGGAGCAACATTTGTATTATTCTTTTGTTAAATTATCATCTTAGAATGAAAGAAGTTCTAATAATCTAGAAGTTATTTTCAATGTATTTGAGAATACTTTGTGACCTGGTTTAATTCTTAATGCTGTGGACTTTAAGACCAAAAACAATTGAAGAGAAAGTGATGTATTTAGTTTACCCCTCCAAACCATAGTCCTTCATAAATGGAGGTCAAAGAAGAAACTCAAGTCCCGGTGGGCGGTGGGTGGAGGGATGGCTTAGAGGATAACAGCACTGGCTGTTTTCCCCGAGGTCCTAAGTTTAATTCTCACCAACCACATGGTGGCTTACAACCATCTATCGTGACATCTGGTACACACTTCTGTATACAGTATACATAATAAATAAATAAATCTTAAAAAAAAGAAAGAAACTGCCTTGTTTTGCTCTTCATGGCATGTTCAACCTGCTTTTGTACAAAACCCAGGGCAATATGGGAAGAGGTGGTACTAACCACATTAATCTCCTTTAACAATCATTAATCAAAAAAAATGTTCCAGAGACTTGCTTACAATCATTTCTGATACTGATATTTTCTAAATTGAGGTTCTTTCTTCCATAAATTGATGTAGCTTGTGCCAGTTTCATAACAAAAAAAAACTAAAAAAACATTTTGTAACTGTAAAGATTATATAGTAAAGCTATTCAACAATGTCATCTTGAAAACATTTAGAAATAATCTATGAAAGATTAATTTAAAAAGAGAAAAAACCAAATCAAATCACTTGACAAAAATTGAAATAATTTTAAAATTGTAAATGTCCAGTGGGTTTAAAAGAACATAATGTGAAGAATATATTAGCAAATAGGAATAGTAACAATTAAATATCATTGTCATAAATAAACACAAGTAGATAATGTCCTGGAATAAAACAATAGTCATTCTTTGCTAAACTCTAGAAAATATATAGTCAGAATAAAAAAAAAGTACATTCTTACAGGACCAAAGTTTTCTCTAAAAAATATTTGACATTATTCTCATTTCTAACTTTCCTTCATAACAAATATATAGACATGAACAGTTTTCACCTTGAATATGTGCTGGCCAAACAAATGAAGTAGTATTTCTTTTCCATATTCAGCCTGCCAGTTGTGTATGGGAAGACTTTTGCAGATTCAATAGTCTAGTACCTGTGAGGATTATATGTCCTACTGTAAATTAATATATTGGCACCAAGCTTGTAGGACTATTTAATGTAAATCCACTCCAGTGGGATGAATTTGCTCTTTTGTGCTAACAAAATTAGTTTTCTAAGCCAGAGGGCAAGATCCAGAAGTTTGGCAAGCAAACTGAAGGATGAATACCACCATATGAGACTTTTGTTATTCAACCTAATGGCCTTTGCCTTTAGGGCACAGAAAACAGTGATTTTGGGTGAATATACCTGGGAATGCCATTAGTTTTGTTACTAGTTTTACTGCAGTTAAAATGAAAAATGAGACTACTTTTTATTGAAGCTTAAAAAGGCCTTGTGATCAATTTTTACAGTTAAATGAATTCTGGCTTTTTCATTTTCTCAATTTTGTTTTGACAATTTCCTACAAGTATGTAGTATATTCTGATTACAGCTATGTTGTTCACTCTCCTATGTCTATCCCATACATATTACAGTTCCATAATTTTTTTCATATGTTCATGTCTTTGTGGAAGGAGAATGGTTGTATGACTTTCTTGCTTTCAAAGTGAGTGCTCAAAAAAATGCTCGCGACACAAAGTGTATTTAGCTAATTATTCTAAATCTTAATAAAAAAAATCAACTGTTGTAGAAAATAAGTAGTGGGTAGATTAAGAATATTTTGTACTTTAAATGCTAACTTCTAAGTTTATTAAACAGGTGTGCACAACATAGTTGAAAAGTCAGAAAGGAATACATGTAATATTGTGTAGAGAGACAACATACCAAAAAGTGAAAAAATTAGAAAGAGTGGAAGTTATGGACAACTAAACTGGATTCTTTCATTTTCCTTTTCAAATATTTGCAGTGTGAAAACTTGAGACCACTGATTATCCCAAAGATGCCCTTCACTAACTTTTAGAATCTATGAATTCTCTACTTGGCATGACCAAATTGGTCCCTGAGATGGTGTACATCTTGACATGGTAAAATTATTCTGAATAATTGAGACGGACTAGTGTTGTCATGAGTCTTAATATTAAGGGAACAAAAGGGTTCAGGTATAGAGAACATAAAACCAGGGAATCTGAGACGAAATTACACACTCTGAGCATGAATCCCAGCATTCTGAAGAGAAAGGTAAGCTTATATTCCAAGGAACTAACCCCTTAAATATCTATTTTTTAATATTTTTACATCTAAAATGACAATCTATCAAAATTGTGTTACATGAAGTTATTAAATCTGTGGCAATTTGTTGTGGCCATAGGAAAAATCAAATTCTAATGTTCTATCTGTATTTTAAAGATAGAATATTAGTAAAATGAAAGAGTTCCACCAGGAAAACAATACACTCTAGGGAATAGGAGCATGTTTCTGACTCTCTAATTTAAAGCAATATATATATATATATATATATATATATATATATATATATATATCAATCACATAATTTGCTTGATTACATTTTTAATATGTGAAAATTAAAGTGTGTAAAATAGTAATTTCTCTTTTAAGGTACCTCTATAGATCTATCTCAAAATTTGTGACTATTTAAATGTGTGTTCTATTTTTTTACGTATCTATGATTTGGGCTCTCTATATAGAAAACAGAGTAGAACTACATTAGGAAAAGTCCATGTTGTTAATCTTTTTTGTGCATTGTAAAGATGTATTACAAACTTTGGTTTAATAAAGAGCTGAAGGACAAATAGCTAGCAAGAATTTTCAGGCACAGAGGATGTTGGGAATAAAAGTACGACATTGTGAAAATATGCCAGAGCCACAGAGCAAACAACATGGGATTTACAAAGTAGAGATAATTAGGCTACATAAAAGAACCTAGAAATGGATAAATTTTAATTTCAAGCATTAGTTAGAAAGAAGCCTAAGATATTGGCCAAGCTTTTATAACATACATGATGGCCCTGAGTGATTATTTGGGAGCTGGCAGAACGAACAGAAAAATAGCCTACAATTTTATTCTTTTTTACATATTTTATAATTTTTAAAAAATGTTATTTGAGAGTTTCAGACATTTAATTTAATAAATTGTATTCATTAACTTCCTGAGTCTTTCATTCATCTCCCTTCTTCTTCTTCACATAGAGCTTGGCTTCTCACCATAACTTTATAAAAACTCACACAGTCATAACTTTTTTTTTCTTTAATGACCAACTTAATTTAGACTTTTTACTGTACATGAGTAAGATGCTATTTCAGTGAGAATAGGAAACTTCTCAGTAGCTGCATAAATGGATAAAATGACACCACATACACCAGCCACTGGTAATTATAATTATATATAATTACAATTATAAGTAGACCCTCTGGCAGGGGAAGAACCTACTATAAATATTGCTTGTAATTATCCATAATCTAAATATCCCGAATTGTAACTCTTTGACTATTTTTTTATCTTACTTAATTTATTTTATTTAAATTTAAGTTTTTAACCAGGTTTTCATATAAATACCTCCTACACTTTTCTACCTCCTTCTTGTTTGAGACACTGTCAGATATCACTCTGAAACATCTTATTTCTCTTACAAGATAAAACAATATGCACTTTGAAATGATTAGACCACACAACAGTTGGGAATATTTTGCATTTTATCATTTTCTTTATGACTATAAAAATAACATTATACCTTTCTAATTCAAACTACTTCTCTAAAGTAAGTATAATTTTTAAAAAATTGGTTTTATTTACTTATTACTTGCAGTAAGTTAACAACTATGTTTACCCATAAAACATACCTGTTTAATGTGAAATTACTATTGAGTAATATAGTATGAAAAAATGTTCTCTAATAAAATGCCTCTAGCAATGTTTATTAGTGTCATTTTTATCCCTATACTTACATTAAATCTCTCCAGGGCCATGCCTCAATTATCAGATTTAGATAGGCTTTCATGGTGCATCAATGGAGATCATTTTTTCAAAACACAAATGAAAAGATAGTTCGAGAGAACACATATGAATGAATGCTGATATTTCGATATTTAGTCATAAGAAATAAAAGTTGGGACAGTACATTTTGAAATACTTCTGAATGTCATGCTGTGGATTGTCTAATAATTCCCCCAGATCCATTAGCACTGTCTATCTCCCCTCTGCCGTCAGTGCTGTCACATCCATTCCATGAGAGGAGCGCTTCCTATGTCAGAATCGCCTTCTGTTTCTCTGACAAGCATCTAAAATGGACCACATTTTAGAGTGATAGGAACTCAACCAAATTTATATACTTGATATGAAATTGGTACCAAGCACACATTATATGAGTCACAAAATAACTGTCTGAAGGAAGTGTGCCTCTATAGTTAGCAGTGACTATGACACCATGATATGCATTTTCTCTCTGAAAATTCATGATGTATAAAGAAAGACAAGAGGGTTTGTATTTACGTTTTGCTGTCTGTGCAAATGTGAGTGTGTATTTAATTCAGAAATAGCAATCTACTCTGCAAGGTTACTTTCTGAACTCTTTTTATTAAAGACAGAAAGGATGTTTTCTCTTTAAAATTTGAAAGCTCTATGGGAGCTGCATACTGATGGTATTTCAAATTTCCATGCCTGGTGGAGAAGCAGAAAGTTGCAAGTTCCACCATAGAGCTTATGGCATATAAATGCTTCCTAAGCTATTCTACCATATGTAATTTTGGACTGACAAAAATGTTATTTATTTCAACTCCTTCTGGGATGTATTACTGCTCTTTCAGACAAGAGAACATTAACTTTGGGGATGACTAGAACCATGCATAACTCAATAATATGTTACATTTTATCAATTCCATAAAGACTATAACAATAATATTATGCCTTGCTATTGAAAACTCCTCTATAAAATAACTATTATTATAGTTTATAATAAATATATGTTTGTATTTTGCAGACAATTGTATTTTTCTTGCAACATAATGCCCATGCCAAAACCGACTAATATAAGGTCAATAAAATTATAATTTTAAAGCAACTGCCATCAATTTCGGGGTTCATTATTACCTAATCTTTATTTATGTCTTTGAAACTGGCAGGAATCATGGAAGAGAACTGTGCAATGCAGTTATTATGACAAATCTAAAGTAGCCAAGCATCATGGGTTTATAATGGGCAATAAATATGATTTATTAAACAAACTCTATTACTATTACAGCAGGAATACAGTGATTTTAGTGCCCTTCACATTGGTAGGAATTTATAATTATTACTTACTTGTAAGAATAGAGAAGTATCTCTATAAAATAGTTGCTAAACTCTATTACACTAAGCTGCAAAATACTAGTAATGAGTTAAAAACTTGAACTGTAAGCAAAGTGTTCTCTAAAATAGCATAAAGAGTAATAAAATAATCAAGTATTTATATTCAGAAGGAAGTCATCATTTAAATGTGTGGAAATTGTTTCCAGAACTAATACAAACTTTTTAAAACATGTTCAAAACTTGATGTATATAGGGTCTTACCTGAATCCTTTAAACACATAAAAATTGAGCTAATTATTTTTAATGCAGAGAAATGGAGATGGGTTATAAAACGCCATGAAATCAAATGCTTTCATTTATAGTGAGCATATTATTTTCTAATAAAAAATAAAATAGCATAATTTGAAGACCTAAAACTACACATTTGAAAGTGTTAATACACACTTAAAAAAGTCTTTCTACAGGATCACTGAGAAACCCATTAAAGAAAATATTTTTTTCAATATATTTTGAACTTGTACTATTGTTTTCAAATTTTACATAGGCACTTAAGTTTACCAAGGCAAATAACGTTTCTTTTTACTTCTTAATGTAATAAATTACCATTCTTTGTGTTGTTGTTGTTTTGACTAGCTATGTGGCCCAGGTTTACCACATTCTTCCAGCTATACTAGTTATTTTTAAACTGGGAAGTAAAAGTCCATATGTAGTACCCAGATTTATGTTAGTGGTTTTCTGTGAACTCCAATGCTGTATATTTTTTTTTAAAAAAAGCATAAATAGGATCTTTTATTTCTTCCCATCTGAATGTTATCATTTCTTGATAACAGTTCTGATTTCAAACCTCCAATATATTGGTCTTCTCTTCCTGTTCAATGAGGAGCATTTAATAATGCATGCTTTACTTGACACACAGATGTCAGCAGTTGGTTAAAAAGCAGCGCAATGTAACTAACCTGAACTTGGTCTCATATCCCATGCCATGACAGCCTGGAGGAGATGCATGGCAACTGAATGACATTTTTAGACAGTGTTCCTTGTTTTATGTGTGTGAGACTTTCTATATGGTAATTGAAAGCTTTGTTCCCATATTTGTTATATAAAAACTTAATTCATAATACTATTTTAAGACTATTTGATTCTTTTAGAAGTAATTGTATCAACAAAAAGAGTCTCTTTGTGTCATCTTCAAACAGGCTGATGGATTATTACTTTACAAATAATGTTGCTTTGTTTTAAAAAGTAGATTTCTCTAAATTGACTGTAACAATTCAAGAGTGATGAATAGTTTGATATTTGAAACAGAGCTCTTGTATCCAAGTCACTGAAGCAGTAATGGGGAAAAATTGGTATATATTACACATCTCCATACATTTTCTTATAATAACAGAAAACAAAATATGAGGTTATTTCACTAAAATCAGCTAACCCACATACTGGGGAAATGAGAACTGTCATAGCTTATCTGAAAATGCTATGCTTTGGGTTTTTTATTTGTATTCAGACTATGCATATACAAAATTGATGACATAAGGGGTACACATATATCTTTTAGCCACATAATTATAGCTTTTAAATACTTTATCACATTATTAGTATTTTAAAATTTTACATATGTTGTATTAAATATATTCCCACTCTTTCTGCCATAAAATTATCCCATTTTTACCTTGCTTCTCTAACTACACAACTTTGTGTAATCTTTTTTTTTTCATTTTAATACCAACTAGTATTGCCCAAATATTGGCAACGTGCCTTTCCATTGGAGTGTGACAACCTACCAATGACTACACTCTTCCTTTTCCAAAAAGCCGACAATTGTTATTAGCTCATTAGCTAGTACTGAAATTCATCCATGTAGTGACAAGCACTATGAGATCCTAGGTGTTCTAGAAGCTGTGTCCAGAAGACACTGATTTCTATTCTTCCAAAAAACTTTCCTCTTTTTCTCCTGCCACTCTTTTTCATGATCTCATAGTCTTAAGGGCTAAAATTATGGCATTAAAGTTTTATTTAAATTTGAATTTCTGTAATTACATGCTTCTTTGTCAATCACTACATCAAATGACGTCATCTCTGATGAGGGTTTAGAGATGGTTCATCTCAATGACCAGACCTTGATTCCAATGTCAAAGTGATTGGTCACTCCAATGACATTTGTTCCAAAATCGAACAAGCAAACATGTTTTATAAGGAAATCATTTCATTGACTCCTGAGGTTCAGAGCTGTGTAAGACTGACATTTGTTTTCTACTCATAGTAACTTCTAGCTCTATGAAAGCTACCTAGTATCAGTGAAGTAGCAAGTCAGTTCCAGCTCAATTTCTCCATGCTCTGTGACTCAAATGTATAGTATTATCAAAAACAGATTATTTTTGTCAAGCTCTGTAATATAACCAAGAGTTAAAATGTCACAATGTGATGGTAGAGAAATTATTCCCTAAAATAAAGATATATATATATACATATTTTTATATATGTATATACAAAGCTGACTTTCTTACTATTTTTCATCATTTTTAATTTTAAGAACTATAAAAATGGTCTTTCCATCATTTTTGTAATAGTGTTTATTCCCAGAATCATTATTATAAGTCATAATTTTGTGTTTTCATTTTATTTACCTAATATTTATTGAAATTAATAACAGTATATGGTTAACTATCATAATATGTAAACCAGTTCCTTATTTAAGATTTCTACTTCTTACAATTATACTCATAAAAGTTCCAAAATACAATATAGTTAAGAAGAGCAATTTTTATATATATACTCTATTCTTTAAATCATCTTAAAATTACATTAAAATTTATACCATTTATTAAAATAAAAAAGATTGTTTTCTATTTTATGATTTAATGATAACCTATACTGACACAGAATCAAAGGCCTGTAAATATCTTATCGAGACAGTTATAATTTGCAATGAATAGAAAAGAAATATTTCTATATATGTTCAAATGTAGACTGGTACTGAAGGTGCAATATAATTATATTTCAACTTTAATGTCCAAAACTCTTCTTAGGAAGTTTAAGTTGTTTTGTACTTCTTGGTAAGTTTGATAAAGAACCAAGTACAATTTTAGTATGAATATTAATTAAATATGCAATTATTATATATTTTTCTTTGATTTTTAAATAATAAATGATATTCAACAAATATATAATTTATTAGATTATAATTTTATATGCTATTATATTTATAACTTCCAGATTATTAGTAATAACCAGGTAGACAGACATAGGAAAATTCAGGTGATGATAGGTGATAGGATTTCTATGTTAGTCAGCTAATTATTATTAATAATGGGCTGCCTATTAAAGTATTTAGTTTAGTAGATTATATCCATAAGCATAAGAAAGTAAATGGAAAGTACAAAAATATCAGAATTGCTGTAAAAAATAAAAGGAGCAGAAAGAGATTAATAGCAAGAAAGTCTTATTTTTCATTTAATTGTTTATACTCTGTATTATTCTACATGTTTCATATCAGTAATATCAATATTACTGATAACTACCTGTATAGCACAACAAGATTCTTGCTATATTAGACTATAATTTCAACTAGACTGTGATTGACTATGAATGTTTAACATCTCATTCTACACAAAATAAAGTCTGTATACAAAATATATGCTGAATTGTGAACAGAATGTTTGTATAATAGTAAATGTACAAGATTTTAATATTAAAAACAAAACAAAACAGAACAAAAACTACTGTTGTGGAAGGTTTTCTTGGCCCTTTTGGCCCGGAGGTTTGTAACCTGGTCCGTGGCAGCTTTGAATCAGACACTTATATACTTTATACTGTTTGGCCCATGTCTTAAGCACATTACTAGCTAGCTCTTTTATCTTAATTCAACCCATTTCTATTAATCTGTCTGCCATGTGGCTCAGCCTGTGGCTCCCCTGTATCTCTTACATGATTCTTCTTTAGGGGTTGGATGGAGACTGACTAACTTCACCCTTCTCCTACCTGCCTGTCCTCTGATTCTCCACCCGCTTCTATGGTGCTCTACATAGGCCAAACCACTTACTTTATTTACATCATACAGAGAACATTTCCATCACAAACTACCCTATGCAACATGAACAAGAAACAAGCCACTGAGCCTCAGGTTCATTGTGTCTTAGTTACTTTTCTGTTGTTGAGAAAAGACACCATGATCACAACTCTTATAAAGGTAAGTTTTCTTTGTTTTGTTTTGTTTTAGTTTCAGCTTGCTTACAGTTTCAGAGATCTAGTCCATTACCATCATGGTAGAGAGCATGGTGGCAGAAATGGCACTGGAGAAGTAGCTGAAATTTCTACATCTAGATCTTCAGGTCACAGGAAGAGAATGTCATTCAGCCTGCTTTAGGATACTGAAGCCTCAAAGCCCAGCCCCACTGACACATTTCCTCCTTCAAGGGCACACCTACTCCAAATGAGGCCAGAGCCTCTAATCTCTCCTAAATAGTACCACTTCCTAATGACTAAGTATTCAAACCAATGAGCCCATGGAATTATTCTTTTTCAACCCACCACACACTGGGACAAGAGCAAATATTAGCTAGAATATTAGACACGTTGTAACCAGATATTGTGTGCCAGTTCATCCAGTCCATGGAACTATGAGGAGCTGAGAATTAGCTTTTTCTTAAGAGAGACATCCAGGAATTCCCCTAGGAAAAGAAAATAGAGATGATATTAGACAATTGAGAGCATATGAGGTTACAACCAAGAAGAGATGAGAACAAATCATGGGAGAAAAAGATGATTGAGTGGGAGGAGCAACAAAGAGGGAGGAAAAAAAAGAGAGATGGAGATCTTAATAGAGGAAGCCAATGTGCAGTTGTTGGAAAGAGACCAAGTGCTAGGGAAAACCACTTAGAACTCATAGGTTTTCTGTGGCTAGGTCTCCAACCAATACTGAAGCCTAGACAGGATTTCCCTATAATCAAATGAATAACCACCCGAAGTGCCATCACAGAACTCACAACCAACAATGACTAGAGGTGGAGGCAGAGATACATGGCTGAACACTGGGCTGTGCTCCTGGTCAAGTTAATAGCAGGGCAGGACAGTCTGTATGAGCAAGGGGATAGGGATTATGAGGAAAATTTCCAGTGATGGCTGGCTGGAGCTCTGGAGAGCTCAGTGAATCAAGAGCAGCCACTGGGGAACCATTGGGAAAAGAAGCTAGGCCCTCCAAGAGTTGGCAACTGTCTATTGACATGGGCACTATGAGTAGCCTCAATGGGAGGGATCAAACTGTTTTTGTGAGTGTGGACTAGCACTCAGAGGAATGCCTAACACAGTCTTGATATTAGGATGCAGAAATAGGATTTGCCTGGAGTGGATGCTGAGTTTATTCACCTTGGGACTTCTTGCCCATTTTGGGGATGGATGGGGGGATGGAGAGGAGGGAGGCTGAAGGTTTACTGAGAGGATTGGAAAGAGAAGGGAAGCAAGGAGATACAAGGATAAAAAGAAGCCTTTTTTATCAATCAAAAAAAATGTTTTCTTAAAGCAGAATCAAGACAGCTTCCTTATAGATTCCATCCAGCTATGTCAGCTTGGCTTAGTGTTTTTCCAGCAATTCACTGTTATTTTCTAGAAACAAATGTGTAATATTCAGATGACTATAATGATTTTAATTGTTTGGCCTGCAGCATAGAACTGCAGCTCAGTGAGTGGGACTAAGCACTTCTTAAACTCCCACAAGAATAATTTCTGAAAACTGCTTTAAAAATTAATTCAATAACAGTAACAATGACAATAACAACAACAACAAAACTAATCATGGGACTATCAGGAATTTTGAGAAAGAACTTAATATAAGCCCCAAACCAAAATCTTCATTCGGATGTGTGAACTGCTTTATGATATCACAGAAAACTGTGACATATTCAAGATATGTTTTCCTGTTATTTTAAAGTATTGACAAGTAGCTTTTTAACATTATTAAACTCTATTATAAGTAATTTAATTCATAGGTATTCTTTTTATTCATAATAGAAGACTATGCCATAGTTAGCAGTAAAAATAAACTTTAATGATCATAGTACCAAAATGTGAAGATTGTGCCTCACTTATTTATAACATGGAGTTACAAAGTTTGCTGAAAGTCAAAGTAATGAGAAAATTAATGCATATTAATAATGTTACTGATAAAATATATGTGTAAAATAAAAATGTACCTGAAACCATTTTGTACAGTTCTCCAAATGTATGCTAGAACAAAAAATTATGGAACTAAAATTTCTATATTTATTCTGGCAAAAAATAAAGAAAAATGGCCATAGAAATTAGTAGATGCATTGTTTAATGAAATTCTTTTATCTTTTAATAGTTTCTAATGCCTTACCACAGTTTTGAAAAGCTATAAGATTTTAAAGCTATCCAGTTGAAAGAAAATAAAGATACATTGAAGTTAGTGCACCAGATAGTAAAGTTAAAGTTATTAAAATATTACACATTAAATTTGTGAGTGTTTAATATAAATTATATGTATATTTCTAACCAAATTGTTTACCACCAAAATAGTAATTATTTATAACTATGTATAAAGTCTTATTACTGTTTCTCATTCTGTAGTTTGGTTTTACTCAAAATGCATTTTCCTATAAACAATTTTGGTTAGCAAAAGTTAGAGTGCTCTAGAATGAAAATTTGAGCATTATTATTATTATTAGTTCCAACTGTCTGTATCCTTGATTGAGCAAAGCTTGATATGTATATTTGTGTGTGATATATATGCATATATATGCATGCATATGTATATATATTTGCACAATTTCATTGTTCATTTGCAGAAACACAGTGTGGTGCATATATATGAGGCACAGAAACAACTCATGTGTACATTATACAGTCATCCTAACAGGGCAATTATTATGTTCATCATCTTACAATAATTTCTTGAGGGGAAAACCCTGTTAGTACATTCATTTATAAAATGAAATATTTTTAGTGACTATGTTTAATTTTTGTAAGAACAAGGATTAATTAGAATCTGTTTTACTTGAAAATAAAGAATACTAATTATTTCATGATACAACCTCCACATTTGTAAAATCTTATAAAACAGGAAGAAACTTTCACATAAGCCACTGTGTGCTAGTATAATTTATTGAAAGCTTCACATTTTGACTTCTGTTTGTGATGGTTTAGATAAAGTCCATATTATTAGCTAGAAGCTAATTTGTGTTGTACCACTGATATCGTATGACTGCATTACATAATCATTCCCATTTCTTTAAAAATTTCAATTAATTAATTTTTAAACATATAAATGTACATTGATATTTAAAATTTATTTTGTAGCATCACATAAATATATCCTTTACTTTTTTGTTGTTGTTTACTGTCTTTTTTCCCAAAGACTTATACAACTAAGAACCTACTGCCAAGTAATGGCATGTCCCATGGTGAGTTGCCCTTCTCTCATTAATTATTAATCAAGAATCTGATGTCCCACAGGTTTTCCTAAGTGTCAGTCTGGTTGATATGTTCTCTTAGGGAAGCTTCCCCTTTCCGTAAGTCTCTGACTTCATTTTAGTAGCAAAGTGGTTTTCTACACCTCTCATAAAAAACATTTAAAAAATTCAAAAACAACAACAAAAACCATAATAAAACAGATTGAGACTACTACAGAGATCCAAATCTAGAAGACAGGCAATTTATCAGTGTTTATGGAGTTTCCAATCGCACTTAATCACTTAATAAATCCAGACTCACAACGTGAACTATTGCAGATTTCTTGTGATTTTTCTTTGGCTCTTTTTGTTATTAGCACATTACAATTGTTTGTTTTCATCTTATTTTCTTTTATTATGATGCTTTTGATGCCAATTTTCTAAGGAGAGACAGAAAGAGTATGGACCCAGGTTGGAATGGTTGGGAACCTGGGAAGAATATGGGAAGGAGTAATTATAATTAGAATGTATTATATAAATAAATTCTATTGTCAAAATAAAAATAATAGTAGAATGAATAGAAAGCCAATGGGCAGTTCTACTTAAAAACAAAAAAACAAAACAATGAAAAAACAGAAAACAACGGGATCTTTACATAAGAGAACATAAAATACCTTTAATGCCAAAGATCCATAGTACCTTTTGCTAGATAGTGTTTTCTAGATACAGCAGGGGGATTTTACAAATGAATTCTCAGTGCATAGTTGCCTCAATAAGATTGAATGAATGACACTGATGAACATGGCAATGTCAATGCTGGGAATTCCAGAAGATCTTGCTCTAACATGAATAGTTATGTTATTATTGATGATGAGAGAAGTAATATCAATTTCTTCCAGGGACTAATTCATATATAGTTTTCCAAAGGAAAAAAATGTTAGCTCTAGACATGTGTATATAGGCAACACAAGAAATTCTATATGTTTTATATACATATCCATTTATCTGTCTATGCATGTACCTATCTATGCATCTATTTATCTATCTATTATCTATCTACCTACCTATTTATATAATCTCCATCTATCCATCAATCTGTCCATTCATTCAGTGATCATCTATTTGTTTGTCTATCTTTCATCTATATATTTGTGTAATAATAATAATTAAATGAAAAAAATCATGGATCTGAGGAATATAACACATGAAAGGAATTTTGAGTGAGAGTGTGTTATCATATGGATACAGTATTAATGCATGAGGTTTAAAAGTTTAATCCAAAAAATAAATGTTCATGAGAGAATACATTTTTCAAAAAAAAATGAAAATTTCTTGTTAACATTACTTTGTTGAAAAACTGATTCATACTATCAAGCTTTTGAAACATTAAGTACATTGTAAGATACATATCTGTTTGGGAAGTTACACATTTGCAAATACACACCAATGCATATTATTTCTTGCCTTTAAAAGAAGATGAGTCATTGTTATACCATAACAATATATTTAATTTCATATGGCAATTAGTTTGAAATGGTGACAGTTATTGGTAGCCTGAAATGATTTTAACTGTGTTTTTTAATACTATTGTTAGTTAGCTTATAACTGCAATGCTTTCAATTTTATAATTAAGTTTTATTCTTAAAGAGAGTAAAAGAGATGCTCTAAAATGCTGTTTGATAATAAAACAAGTAACATCAGTTCTACAAGGATGGAAAATGTAATTAACTTCAGTCTGAATCAGTCAAATTTGTGCACAAGAGTAATAAATCCTATAAAATCTGCTAAATACTTGTCATGCAAAGAAAGGTTATGCCTTGAAATAGTCCTTCTAATGAAGTCATACATTAATTAGATTCACACATAGTGGATTCAAACTGCAGGAAATGGACTCTTGTAACAACCTGGGTATTCACACAAAAGCTGACAGTGCAACACATGACCCTGAAACTATAGTTGACCTTCAGGGTTTAGTTATGCTATTTAGGTAAAACTTTTCTCATCCTCTTAATCAGTCACAATGCAACAGATAAAATAACTTAACAGTAAAAAACAAATAACTAAACAAACAAAAACCTGAATTTAGGAGGCCAAACTACTTATACTACCATTGGTGAGAGACTATTTACCACTTGTTGTATTGTTTTATTCTTATCCTGGTTTTAAATCTTTTCCTTTGCTTCAAGTTTTCACAACTAGATGAAATAGTGGATATAAGAATTGATAATATTGTTATAAGTATAAAGGACTTGAAGCCATTGTAATGTTATTTGTGTGAGAGAGCCATAAATTGTATTTTTCATAGTTAAAGTCAATTGAAACAAATGCAATCATGGTCAAAGAGTTTTAAATTTGATTTTTGCCAGTGGTTTAATTCTGAAATGCAATGCAGTGAATAACGTCAGAAAAGCTGATCATAAGATTCTGACAAATGTTGGGCTAATTTAGAGAGTTATCTCTCTCTGGGGGCTCTTTAACAGTTTCAATTTCTCTAAAATCTGTACTTTAAGGGGCTTCACAAGAGAATTTAAGTTTAAAATCATCAAATTATATATATATATATATATGTACACATACATATATATAAACTGAAAATATATTATCTAGAAAGTCTGCTTCAATTTAAGGACTTCAGACTCACATGCTTGGTTAATTTTTGTGTGTGCTACATTATGCTTTTAATTGAATTGAAAACATAAACCTTTCACTTGGCTTGAGGCACATCTGTTTTATCTCTGCACTATATCAGAGACTTTCTAAAATAGACTATTCCTGGATTAAAGCAACCATGGATTTATGTTGACAAATGATAAGATACTATCTTTAATAGATTTTTCTAAAACATAGTTCATATGTAGAGGATAAATTTAGTTTTACCATGTGCATTTTCTAACATTCTTCACAGAGCATAATTATTTTGACATAATTTCTGCTTGTTAAATGTAACTACAATTCATTCTTGTAAATTTTACATGTTAATCTACTCATAAGTATACATAATTTCAGCCCATTCATCTGTCCATGAACATTTGCAGCTTTAACAGTTTTGCTGTTTTCCAAATAAAGCTGCTATGAACATTTGTGTATACATCTGAGGGTGGACCTATAGTTTGTTTGGGTAAATAATGGAGGAATGGCAGAATTTTGTTACTTGTGCAACATTTATTATTTTTAAAACTGCTAAAGTGATTTCCACAGTGTTTGTGCATTTAAAACATTCAGTGATCTTTAATATGCTTTTCAAAGAAATTATATAATTAAGAGCTTGTAGAGTTTTTATCAGCAAGTTATTATCTCATATTTATATAATGTAAAAGGATGGTGAGTATGTTGCATTCTTTTCTATGTTTACTAGAGTCTCTTTGAATGATTTATTTAATTGTTAATGACTGATTTTGAGATAATATATATCGCAATCCTATTTAATTTATTTAAGTCTATTACCAATGTTTATCCCTCATCCTGCTTTTATTTTCTACTAGCATCATTATTTTAAGTGAAAGAAATCTTTTTTCATTCTACCTTACTTTTTGATCTTGTATAATTTTAAGTTTCACCACAATACCATCAACAAATGCAACCATTCTTTTTTGGGGATACTTATGGACACTAAGTCAGAATAACAAAGATAATTTCTTATACAATTTCTGGATACTTTAAATTTTGTGTTTTGTATTTATTTCTATGATTATTTTGAGTTGATTCAACATTAGGTGCTAAAGATAGACTGATTCTAGTATCTTTTGTTAGAATACTCAGTAGTTAGATTATGGACTACAGAGAAGTTCATCTTTATCACTAAATATTGCTGGAAAGTTTTCAACCAGATTTATTATGCTTTCCACATTACTCTTTTAATCTAGTAGCTCAATCTCCTTTTTAAGATAGTTAAATAATAAATCTAATATTAGGCAATTTTAGTCTCTTAAAGTATTTTTAAAGTAAATTTGTTGTCTCTGAACCTATAAACTTCCATATAGAATTTGCAATCAGTTAATACATTATTCAGACAATCAAAGAATTGTACTGAATTTATACAGCAATTTGGATAGTTTTCTGTTATTAATATGAGAGTGTAACTGTAGCATTTGTGTTAACTACCCTTCATAATGGTACAATAAACGTGCTTGCATTTCTTCATAATTATCTTTACCTCAAAAATTGTCTAATTGTAAGTAATTTTGTATTTATAAAGGAGAATATATTTATGTTTTGAACATTTTTATAAAAGTAGAGAAATTGAAAACATGGGAGAATTTCTATGTACTTTACACTTTATTATTAACTTTATATCTGGACCATTTTTTAATTGAACAAGCATATTAATTATAACATTAATTAGCATTCTTTATCTGGATATTCACATTTTTCCACCTTCAGCCCATTTCTGGTCCAGTATTCAAGTAATTTTGCCTTGGCTTTATCTGGTGTAAAACTGAGTAAAATGAACTTTTTTTATTTTTGATTTTGGCTTTCCTTTTATCTTTGCCATTAATGTGAGTATTAGAATTATAAAAGAAATTCTTTAAAGTTCAAATTTTATTCATATTAAAATTTTCTCCTAACCATGTAATTGATACCTTTAAATATTAGTCTTTATCAGTGTAGGGTTCTTGGTCGGGTTGACTTTTTGTCTTGTTTTCATGTTTCCAGGAATTGACACTAGAATCCAGAATATGAGTACTAGAAATTCTAGTTATTACTACAGTTTTATGCTTCTCAATACTGTAACTTGCCAGTTTTTCATGAGATATGGAGATTTATGAGAATTTCTATAACACCATTTATTAACAACTAAGTTATACTTTATGTATAAGGTGCCACATCTTCTTTATCTATTCTCCTGTTGAGGAACATCTAGGTTGTCACCAGGTTCTGGCTATTATGAATAAAGCCACTATGAACATATGTGAGCAAATGCCTCTTTGTAGGTTAGGGCATCTTGTGACTATATATGTGTCCAAGAATAGTATAATCTGGTCTTGAGGTAGAAACAGCCATATTGATTACCATAATGGTTGTAGAAGTTTGTATTCCCATCAGGAACTGATGAGTGTTCTCCTTGCTCTACATCACTGACAGCATGAGCTGTCACTTTTGTTATCGATCTTTGCCATTTTGACAGGTGTGAGACAGAATCACAATAGAGTTTTGATTTGCATTTCTCTGATGGCTAAGAATGTTGAATATTTATATAAGTGTTTTCAGCCATTTTGGTTTTCTACTTTGAAAATTCTGTTTAGATCTTATCTCATTTTTTAATTAGATTGATTTGATGAGTTCTCTCTATTTTTTAAATATATAACTACACACATATATGTATGTAACTACATACACATACATATTTATAGATACATAGATATAGATATGATCTATAAATGTAGGTGATCAAAATGTTTTATTTTGTCCTTTTGTCCTATTAATTGTATTCATAAGCATATCTGTCTTGCCTAGTATTAATCCTAAATAATCACACAAAAGTTTACATTATTTATAAACATTTTGGCCTATGGCTCAGGCTTATTAGTTGCTAACCCTTACTCTTTAACTATTGATTCTGATCCATGTTTGTTTTTCTCAGTACAACATTCTCATTTTACTTTCTCTGTGTCTGGATGGTGTCTGCTTCTGCTCTTTCTCTTTCTGGAGTTCTCTTAGCCTGATAGCCCCACCTATACTTCCTGTCTGCCTTCTGGCCTATCAGCATTTCATCAAACAAAAACAAATGAAAAATGTTTACAGCAATATTTTACAATTAATGATGTTCTTATCTTTAGAAACTTTTCCTTTTTTTGAGACCCAATTTGTTACTTGTTGATCTTAGTGCTCGTGCTAGTGACTGTGTTCTGTTCAGGAAGTTGTCACCTGTGCCAAAACTATTCCCCACATTCTCTTTTAGCAATTTCAGTGTATCTGGTTTAATGTTGTTGTCTTTGATCCACTTTCACTTAAGCTTTGTGGCAGGTGATAAACATAAATACATTTCCATTCTTCTGTATTCAGTTAGACCATCACTGTTTGTTGAAAACATTTTTACTTTTTCAAAAATCAAGTATAGACAGCTGTTTGGGTTAGTGGTAGATGATAATCATAAATACATTTCCATTATTTTTTGCTGTCCAACCAAAAAGAAAGGTTTCAATTTCAATATAGAAAACTACATAGAACAAGACAGCTATCTAGCAAGAATTACAGTTACAATGTATACTCTATATGTATTAACAAAATTAAAGAAAATATTCCATTGTCTACCTTATCCTGTGAGTCTAGAATTTCCTAATATAACTTCCTAAAATCTGTGTATCCACAGGTGTGTGGATTAATGTCTGGGTCTTTGATTTGATTCTGTTAATGAGTTTATCTGTGCTTATGCCAATACAGTGTTGGATTTAATAATATTCGTTTGTAGTACAGCTTGAAAAGGGGATTGGTGATACTTCTTGGTGTTCTTATATTGTTTAGTATTGTTTTTGCTATCTTAAACTTTTTCTTTCTTCATATGAAGTTTAATATTGTCCTTCCAAGAGATGTAAAGAACTGTATTGAACTTGGTATGCTAGCTGCCTGTGTTGACTACTCAAGGGATGCCTTACCCTCCTTTGAGGAGCTGATGGAGGATGGAGTGCAGAGTAGTTCCTCTTTGAAATTCTGGTAGAATTTTGCAATAACATTATCCAGCCCTGGACATTTGGGGGTTGGGCAATGCTTAATGACAAAGGCTATTTCTTTGTGGGTGTGCAATAGCTCTAGTTTTATTGTTTATCTTATTTTGAATTAACTTTGCTAAGTGGTATCTTTCTTTTATATTTGCTAATTTTGTGGAGTACTGTTTTTGTCTGTTAGTTTTTTTTTCCCTTCCATCATACATTATATCCTGAATGTAGTTTCTCTTCCTCTCCTCACATATTGGGATATATTAATGACTAATATGCTAATATGTGTTTTGTCGTCAGAAAATGTTAATATACTTGTTTTCTTTTTCTTTTGTTTTTACCATTGTGAAAACATTCTTCTCTCCTTTCATCATTGCTTGAATTTCTCTCTCCAGTCTTTTGTTCTGTTGGTGATAGTTGCATCTGTTCTCTTACCTATATTTTTTCATATCTATAATTCATTTTGTTTTTGTGTTTTATTTATTGTTTCTGTTTCCAATTTCAGGTTTTGAACAGTTTTGTTTTCTTCAACTGCTTATTTGTTTTTTCTTGACTTTTTTGGGAGATATACTCCCTTTGATTTTTATTTGTCTTTTCCTCTATTTATTGAAGAGATTATTTATTTCTTCTTTAAGATTATGAATTATCTTCATAAAGTTAGCTTAAGATGTATTTCTTATCTTTCTGCTATGTTAGAACATTCATGAATTGCTATAGTAAGATAATTGTGCTTGGTTATGGCATATTGGTTTTGTTACTGATGATTGTTTTCTTATGCTGGCCGCAATGCATTTAGCTTTTCAGTGATTACAGGTGAAGGTGCCAATTTCTGAGTTTGTCTTTGTTGGATGGGTACTTTGTTCCTTTGTTTCTGTTTCTTCTCCTGTATATGCCAGTTGTTGTGGCCCGTGATTCAGCAAACATTTCTCCACTCAAGTTTGGGTTGTATTTCTGGTACATAACCTCTGTTTGACTCTGGGGTCTTCACCTGAGTTGGGGGTTAAAATTCTGGGCCATTTCATATGTTTTACATATCAAGTCTAGACTTAACCCTTGAACTCAGTGAACAAGATTATGGTCAACTGACACTTTGTTATTTACTCCTTTATATATATATATATATATATATATATATATATATATATATAGGAGTAAATATATATATACATATATATACATGTATATATATATACATGTAAATAAACATATATATATATGTTCCTCCGGGATTGTGTTCCTCATTTCTAAATGTTGACATGATGATTTCCTATGCAAATAATGAAAAATAAATTTTTATGCATTTTACAATCTAGAAACACATTAATTTCATCTATAACTATAAGATATTTTTAATGATCATACATTTTTGGGTAGCAATTTCCCCAAAAGTTATATAATTTATCATTTTTGTGAATAATAAAATATCTTTCCAATAGCATAAATATAATTTTTATTTCAAGTTAGATGTATTTTTTATGTATTTGAAGCCTGTTTTTTTTTTTTCCTTTTGCTGTCTTGTGTGTTTTTACATTTTTCTTTTTCTTTTTTTAAGTTTTATTTTTTTAAAGGCACTTTTTAAAATTTTACATACCAACCACAGTTTCCCTTCCCTCCCCTCCTCCTACTAGCCCCCAGCTTCTCCCTCTCAACCCCTCATCCACTTCTCATAGAGGGTAAAGAATCCCACCAGAAGTCAATATAGCCTGCATATCAAGTTGAGGCAGGACTAAACCCATCTACCATATGAAAGCTGAGCAAAGTATCCCTCTATAGGGAATGGGCTCCAAAAAGCCAGTCCATTTATTAGAAATAAATCCTGGTCCCACTGCCAGGGGCCCCACAGTCTACTCCAGCAACACACTGTCTTCCACATTCAGAGTGCCTAGTTAAGTCTCATGCAGGTTTCTAACTGTCAGTCCAGAGCCAATGAGCTCCCAGTAGCTCAACTGTCTCTGTGGGTTTCCACATCATGATCTTGACCCCTTTGCTTATGTAATTCCTCCTCACTCTCTTTAACTGGACTGGGAGTTTGGGCCAGAACTCTATGCCTTTCTAAAGTTTCTGTCACTTAACTTTTTATTTTCTCACTTATTTAGTATTTAATTCTTAGCAGTGGATGGCAAAGTAGCAAATTCAGTGGAATTTAAGGAAACCAAAATGCAGATGGATGCTGTTTCCAAATGGTATCATTGTAAGGGAAGCTGAAGATCCAAGACATTTACGCTAAAGTTATCCCCTCTCTCAAAGAAATAAGAATGTTTTCGCTTAAGGTCCACTAATAAGTGAGTGCATACCCTGCTTATGCTTCTGGTGTTTATAGGTGTGTGGTTTAATGTTGAGGTCTTCGATTTGATTCCATTGATCATCATGTCTGTTTTTATGCCAGTATCAGACTATTTTTATTACTGTAGCTTTATAATACAACTTGAAGTTGGGGATGGTGATGCCTCCTGAGGTTCTTTTGTTGAGAAAATTTGTTTTGGCAATCCTGGCTTTCCTGTTATTCCAAATGAAATTGAGTATTGTTCTTTCAATTGCTGTAAAAAAAATTGTGTTGGCATTTTGATAGGAAGTGTGTTGAATCTGCAGATTGCTTTTGGTAAGATTGCCATTTTTACTATGTTGATCCTACATAGTAAGATCTTTCCATTTTCTGATGTCCTCTTCAATTTCTTTCTTCAGTGATTGAAGGTGTTTGTCAAACAGACCTGCTACTTATTTGGTTATAGTTACTCTGAGGTATTTATTTAATACTATCTGCAGCTATTATAAAGGGTAATATTTCCCTTATTTTTTTTCAGCCCATTTGTCTTTAGTGTATAGGAGTGCTACTGATTTTATTGAATTAATCTTGTATCCTGCTACATTGCTGAAGGTGTTTATCAGCTGTAGAAGTTCCCTGGTACAATTTTGTTCATCACTTATGTATACAATTATATTATCTGAGAATAGGAATAATTTCACTTCTTTGTAGGGTCGGATTGGTGGATAGTTATTGTTTCAATCTGTCTTTGTCTTGAAATATCTTGCTTACTCCATCTATGGTGATTGATAGTTTTGCTAGGTGTAGTAGTCTGGATTGGCAGCCATGTCTTTTAGTGACTTTATAACATTTGACCAGGACCTTCTTCCTTTCATTGTTTCCATTCAATAGTCTGGTGTTATTCTGATGGGTCTGCCTTTATAGGTAAGTTAGCCCTTTTCTTTTGCATCCTTAGTATTTATTCTGAGTTCTGAAAGTTTTATCACTTAATTATTATGTGGTGAGTGGATTTTTTTGAGGGATCTAATCTATTTGGTGTTCTGCAAGGTTCTTGTATCTTTATGTGCATTTTTTCTTTAGGTTGGAAAGTTTTCTTCTATGCCTTTATTGAATACATTATCTGTGCCTTTGAGCTGGAATTCTTCTCCTTCTATTGTTATTTTTCTCAGGTTTGGCCTTTTCATGGCATCCTAAATTTCCTGAACATTTTTTGTTATGGCTCTTTTGGTTTTAGTATTTTCTTTGAGTGATTTATCTATTTCCATCATTGAGTCTTCCACTCTAGTGATTCTCTCTTTCATCTCTTGGATTCTGTTGGTTGTATCTGTACCTGTAGTTTCCAATTGTTTCTTCAGAGTTTCTATATTCTCCTTTGCCTCATTTTGTGACTTCTTTATTGCTTCTAATTCAGTTTTTAGTTGCTGGAATGTTTCTTTCATTTGTTGGTTTTCTCTTTCTTAGTTTTTTTCTTTCAAGTATTTGTTCATTTCTCCCAATTTTTTATTTGTATTTTCTTCTATTTCTTTAAAGGGATTTTTAAATCCTCTTTTAATGCTGCAATCTTCATAGAAGTATTTTAATGTTGTTTCCTTCTGCTTTTTTATTCATTGCTGTGTTCTGGTCTTGGTGCCTTGTTGTTCTTTATATTGTATATGTATTCTTGCACTAGTGTCTGCCCATTGCTTTCTTGGTTCATTTTTAATCAGGTCTTAATCAGATCTTAGTCAGCTCTGGTTACAGGGTTGTTTTTTTTTTTTGTCTCCTGTCTGCTCTGAACATGGAGACTGCAAGATCTCTTACTCTGGTCAGGTCACAGAGTCACCATCTGGAAAGATGGCCAGTTTCTCTCTGTACTCTCAGCACTGGGTTGAAAAGTTTGGAGAGAAACCTCTCATTGTGCTCTGGCCACTGGTCTAGTGGTCTGGAGAGATGCCTGTCTATGATGATGCAACTTTCCTTGAAGGCAGGACCCAGCCATCAGCTGTGTGTCCCCTGGAATTGTTGGGGAAGTATTCTCCAGTCTCTTACTCCCTCTGTACATGGCTTGCATGGTCCAGAGAGATGTCTCTCTGGGGTGCGGCCCTCAGCTCTGTGTCCCCTGGGATTGCTGAGGGAGGATTCTCCAGCTTCTCACCCCTTCTGGACACAGGTCACATGGTATGGGCAGAAATGAGTCTATCTACATTCTTATTTTCAACTAGTATTTACTAAGATATTAGAGCTTTCACTTTTTTCTCTTTATCTTCTTTGGTTCTACTCAAAATCTTATTATGCATATTTTAGTTAAAGCACAAGCACTGTATTATCCTTTTTGTTTTTAATTTTTGCATTATAATTTTCTGCTATTGATTTTATTAAATTGTGTTTCAAATAAGATATTTTTATCTTTAGATTTAACTATTTCAATTTGTACATTTTTTGTTCTTCACATAATTTATTATGTTTTGCTAGTTTTATGAAGAACTTAAGCAGAATTATAATACCTCATTTAATGCAATACTATCTAAATTCCTTTTTGTGCATAACATTTCTATACTATATTCTATTTGCTATTTTAGCTTATCAATATTAAAGATCTTTTATTTTTATTTTAATACTCTTATTTTAGTTTCATACACAATGCCTACTTTTGTATTTCTGAAATGTTTATATTAGTTTTTCTTATATACATACAAATACTCAAAAATAATTTGCTATTTATTTATTAGCAACATATCTCTGCCATCTCTCACTTTGTATTTCCTCTAATTAGGAAAAACACATAGATTACTTGCAATCCTAAAACCTGTGAGATTTACTTCAACTCTTGGAAACAGAAAATGAATGTTGATCTACTTATCTTTAAAGATCAGTTGTTATATATTTTGTTGACATAAACTGGGGCTTTAACCACTTATGCCATATTTCTTACTCTGATTGCATACCCTATATTTTTCATCTTAAAGAGATAGATCTATATAATGCAAAGTATTTTAATCTCTGCCTACTTCCACTTTCTATAGCAAAGTCTTAAAACTATTCTATATGTCATGAATCTGTGCAATGGTAGACTTAATTTTAACATTTCTTAAAATATTTTTCTGAATCCTAATACCTGGAATTTATGCTTTTAATAAGCACATATATCCATATATAAATATGATAAAATATAATAATATTCTCTTAAAAATGTTAGTTTACCAACCTAGATCCCCCTCAACTGAAGAATGGATTAACAAACAACTGTGGTACATCTACACAATGGAGTACTACTCAGCAGTAAAAAAAAAAAAAAAAAAAAATTCTAAAATTTGCAGACAAATGGATGCATATGGAGAATATCCTCCTGAGTGAGAGATCACAAACCCAGAAAGCAAAGCAAGGGATGTACTCACTCATTAGTGGAGTTAGAGAGAGAGAGAGAGAGAGAGAGAGAGAGAGAGAGAGAGAGAGAGAGAGATATATGTCATTGTATATAAGAGTTCAAGGCTAGAACATAGCTAAATGACACAGTGCCTCACTTCTGCATTGATGGCCTCTAGTAGGGGTATGGGTGAGGAGAGACTTGTTTTATTTAAGGATCTGGCCAAAGGGAGTTTAATTATGCTCCAGTAAGTAAATGAGCAGCATAAATGGACATTTTTGTAAATGGGGAGATCATAAGAGTGGGTATGAATCTGAGAGGTCTGATAACTGAGTTTGATGGGATGCATGGTGTAAAATCACCAAGTAATAAATATGTAAAGGATAAAAGTTAGTTTCCATAGAAGAAATTATATTTTTAATTAATTTTCATAACATAATTATAGCATAAAATACTATTGTGGGATAGTATTTCTATATGCTCTGAGTATGTGTTGCTACCATTGATTAATAAGGAGGCTGCTATGGCCTATGGCAAGCCAGGACACAGCAAGGTAAGAAATACAAGAGAGTTATAAAGAGAATGTTGGAATTAGTGCAAATGCTGCAAGCCACTACCTGAAAAGAAAAATGTAATGGGAGAGATGTAAAGCTATGGAACACATGGCAATGCATGGATTTATAGAAATTGGGTGATTAATGATGAAAGATCTAGCTAAGAAGAAGTCAGACCCATACATCACTTTATATTTAATATAAGCATCTGAGTAATTATTTTATAAGTGGATGTGGGACTGATAATGTGAGAGATTAATCAGGACTGAGAGTTGAGAGAGATACAGAAAACCCTCCATCTATAAAATACCATAACTATAATGCAGACTCTAAGCTATGATTTAATAAATAGTATTTATTTTTAATTTTTATATCTATTATATCCTTTATTTTTGTTTTACTACTATATTCCACAAAATACTAATTTACATTTGTTTTCATTTTCTAATTATTTAATCATCATATTACTTACTAAAATTTCTCAGAAACATCATAAGTGCATGCTACCCAATGTATCATTTCTTATATTACTATGTCATTCATTAAATCACACAATGTGTTAGTTTTTATACTTTTTATATGATTGACATGGTTTTAAGTTCTAATGGCTGCTTCATCTCTTATGCTTTTATTTATGTAATATAGGACATTCTTTTGGCTCTCGTTAATCACCTATGATAAGAAACTAAAAAAAAATGTGCCATAATTGGTCAACATTCCAATATCTTAACTGAATATATATTAAGTATCAACTGACCCTTTTGAAAACTTTTCTCCTTGCTTTTGCCCATGACTAAAAGACTTGTTCTGGTGGTTCTGTAGGACATTTAAAACTCTTACAGGATGAGCAATAAACAGACAAAATGATTCTCACAAAAGATATATCTTTAATATTGACATTATAAACATATAATATATCAATTATATACTTTATATTTTTATTTTAGAATGTGTAAAACTCTAATTTAAATATTTAAAATGCAACTTGATAACTCTTTGAACATAAACAATTTTAAAATTCTCAGACTTAATCTATGAATTTCTTCTTTTTGTCTCCATATAATTATGCACATTCTAATTCATATAAAGCAAATCACAAGCTTATTTGATTTTTATTCCTGTAAAAATTACCTTCTTGTAAGCTCTTATAAAGGAAAACATTAGTTCAGAGTGGTTTACAGTTTAAAGGTTTAGTCTCTTATCATCACACTGGAAAGCACACAAACAAACAATTGAGAAAAGTAACTGAGAGTTCTACATCTGTATCCCAAGGCAGAAAGAGTAACATTGGCCTGGCATGAGTTTTTAAAACCTCAACATCACATACTGATATGCTTGCTCCAACAAAGTCACAGCTACACCAATAAGGAGACACATTCTAATAATGCCACTCTCTTTGTGACTATGGAGGCCAATTTTATTTGAACCACCACACCATCCATTGTGGAATTTTACCTAAAAGAATTCTGCTCTACTTATTTTATAGGTAAGTCAGACTAGAAACTTACTCTTATCTACAATTTATCTTCTAAATACCAGAAGACCAACAGAAGCATTCTAGACTTCTTGAAATAGACATGGATTTTCAGCATTGCCTATATTGTGTGAAAAATGTAATTTGATTTTCTTTTGTCAGTTACTAGATCAATTCTTTTTCAAATTTTTATCTGAGGTCTCTATGATATTTTGTTGTTGTTCTATTTGGCTGCTTTTGCGTTATAATATTTATAATTCTTTGTTTTTCTGCTTTTTGTTATTTTAGCATGAAATAATTACTTCTTAGTTTTAAGTTAGTTATTCAAAGAATAAATTTAGGTGACATTTTATATTTTTATTAATTTTACATGTGATATTTAACATTTGGAAATACCTACATTTTCTTTATCTATGAGTTAATGTTAATTTGGCAGATCACTTAAAATTGCAAAAATGAAAATAAAAATAAGAAAAATATCGGTTTTTTAAAGACAGGTAAATACATTTTTAAACTACTTATTTTATTTTCAAATCTAGAAGAAAATAACATAATTTATAAGTCAGGAGAATTGACTTTTTAACGTCATTTCTTTCTCCTTCATTTAACTTCTCTTTATATAGTGGTGCCTTGCTAAGGTGCTCTTCCACTCTATCATCTTAAAATTTTCTATGAAATGTCATAAAACCATGGCCTTTCTGTTACCTATAATCATAAAAATAGTCTTCAGGATTTATGTTCACTGAGAACATGCCTTTTCTGTCTTATATAAGGATACCTGTTCTGCAGCCCTCTCATTCCTGAAATGCAAATGATCTTCCTTCATTTTCTTTTTTCTTCACTTTAAAAAAAAATGTGATCTTTGTATGAGAGTATTTGTATATTTTAGATTTTTGAAAGAATTTCATGGACCTGTATTTCTGGATAAATTATGCATTTATAAGACTTTAGATATCTCCTTTCTTCTCTTTCAAAACGGTGCTATCTTTCTATATTTCCTAACACTGTCAAAGTTTTTAGTATATTTCTAAGAGTAAGTTTTTCAATGATAAAAATAGTATTTTTAACAAAAAATTGATTTTTAGATTTTAATGTGCTCTTAAAAACTTACAAGAATTGTATGAACCTCTTAAGTCTATGGCTCCGCAATAATTTTTTATTTAAAATTCTGTATTACATCATGCTCTTTCAAACACAACAAATGTTAAGTATAATTGCTCAAAGTTCATATAATGACCAATGAAAAGAAATATCAAGAAAATATGGACAGAACATAAACATGTCTCTCTTTTTCATCACATCATTAATACTTGGAATTATTGAAAATTTGGAAATCTGGAAAAGTCACCAAATAAATCAGTATTTTTGATAGGTCATATATAGCAAACTAGGGAAAAGTCAAAATCAATCTTGAATTTTACAAAAATTTTAAAAAGTATACATTAAAGGTATTTCTTGTTTAAATGTGTTTATTCTAAGCAATAGCTTCGTATTATGTATTGTGTCTAACACAAATACCTGAGAAACCAACATAGATTTGGCCAAACTCTCTCATGTGCAAATGCTGCCGTCTACAACCACTAAAATCAAGAAATACTAAATCTTATAGTTTAATATAAGAATATTAAATATTTAATGATTTATTTTCAAGTGCTAAATATAAAAAAGTAAGAGTGAAAACAGTGAATTTGCTGACAAAACTAAGATTAGTTTACTCCTAAAACAATATTAAATTTAAATTCATAACAATTATATGTAGTAGTGCCACAAATCAAAATATGTAAAGTACCACACAAAAATAATAAAACTAGGTAATCAAATAACTTTCCTAAAAGAAAAAAAATCAAAACAGATTTCACAGCCTAAGTGATTTCCAAGTATTAAAAGATAATTTCTGTAACAGTAGATGATCGTCTAATATATTATAGCAAGCCAATATTCTTCATATTATTTTTATTTTTTTCAAAAACTGTTTATCAGATATTAAAGAATAAAATGTTTTTCTTAAATAATTGCAATATTATAAGTAGAAACTACGTAGAGAAAATAGCATCACATTGATTTTACTTGAAAAAATAGAAATGAGTTGGATTGGATCTTTTCCCATGAATATAGTTAATTAATGATAATGTATAAATAACAAGACAAACAGAGCTTTGCTGTGATGGCTAGTTTCTCTGTCCTGACTCTTCCCAAATGCTAGTCTAACATTAATTTTTTTACACTGTAATTTAAAATTTTGACTGTGTACAAACTAATCTATGTTGCTGTTAAAAACTAAGGACAAATCAATCAAACAAACAGTTTTCTGTAATTTACACTTAACTTCTTATTTATTTTTAATAAAGTTACTAAACTTTTTTCTTTCATCTTGAAAAAAAACATAATCTAACTTATGGTTTTCTTATTTAAGCAAAGGTTAAATATGCAGGGTCCATACTGAGACTTGTTTATTGAGATAGCAATGCCATTAGATGCCATTCTTGCTAAAGTCGACAATAGTATTTTTTGTGTTTCAGAACCACACAAAATTAGTAAAAAAAAAATATGCTTCAAATGATGATAAGGAGTTTCCTTTTCTAATATTAAAGTTGCCATTTATGTCTTGATATAACTGAAACCATTAAAGAAAAATTAGAAAAATTTCCAATGAATAATCTTTTACTACAAAATATAGTGTTTGTTTTCTTCTTATGTCTCTCTGACGAGGCAAAATTAATGTGATTATTTTATTCAATATATTCTAGCAATTTATTATAATAAACCAGAACAATAGTATTTTTAATATATATGATTTGAAAGGCTGTTTCTGTGTGTAAACACAGAGTTTTGAACTCTTAAAATAAGTATTTATAAATTTTCCTTGCAAAATTAAGTAGTCTATAAAAATATCAATAATAAATATTTAATCCTTTTAAATTCAATACTACATATCGTGATAAAATTATTTTGAGCAATTATGCATTTCTTTTTAATAATTTTTTTTGATCCATGCAGTCTAGTATAATTTATTATTCTTGTTACATTTTATTCATGTGTGTTTATATTCATCCTTGTTTGTGAAGATCTGTGAACAAATTGATTCTCTCCTTCCACCATGTGGGTTTTAAATAGTTTTTAAATGCCTTGATAAATATTAACTCTGTCTTCTTCTGACCCTGACCCTAACCCCTAACCCTAACCCTGTCCCTAACCCTAACACACATAAAATAGTCAAGAAACTAACAAACTCACAAACGAGTGTTTGTGAGAGGTTGGTACAGATGAAACATGAAGTTCTTTAGTGATATAAAGTTTCGATGTTGAAGATAAAAAAAAAAAAATGGTCTTTGAGATGAGGCAACTCAAATGCATAAATGTACCTGACATCACTGAAAACCTAAGTGAGTGCTTTGAAGTAGCCAAAGTTTATGCTTTGTATTTTAACAAATTGAGAAATTAGTCCTGGCTATGTTAAGGTTTGGAAATTTATTTTTAGTATACCCATTTAAAAACAACATACTTCTACCTTCACATTAAAATTTCAGGTAAAATTAAAGTTCATTTTTAAAGTATGCTAAATTTTAGACTGAGGCTTTTTTTGGATGTGGAAAAAATAAATGTCTTAGCTGCTATTTCTTGAAAAAAATGAAAAAGTCAAAATGTCCAGAATAAAGCCAGGATGCAAGGGCTAAGTAACTTACTGAACAGCCAACAAAATAAAATAAAAGTAAATTAAAAATAATAATCAAATTAAATATTTAAATTATATTTCAGCAGGTACTGTGATAATCATCAATAATGTCTTGTAATAACTAGTTAATTGTTTATGGTTACAGATTATGATCAATATGCAACATTCAGTATCATTTTTGCAAATTAAAATTTTCTATTGAGTATGAAAATTAGAATAATAATACAATTTTCACTTGTAGTAAGGTGTTATTTTTATTTTGTGTTTTCTGTTGCTACACTCATGCTACATATAAAAGGCTGTTGCAAAAATATGCTCTTTATGTGTTAGCTTTCCAAGTTCTAGAATTATAGTCAGGCATCTTCTCTTCTTGCCATCTAAATACAGTGTTCTTAGACATTGACCCAAAGTTTATAAGCTAAAATTTTAAATGCTTCTGAAATAAATCAAATAATGTTAGTAGTTACATACACACACAAATACATATATAATCTTACATATGCAATTTTTATATAATGAAATTCTTAGCAGGGCCAGATCTCAGTTAAGCTCAGACTGATCAAGTTTAAGGCACTTTCTGTCTCACTCTCAGCTAATGTTTTGTGTACCTTGTCAAAATCTATGAAGATATTTCTGTGAAAAGACACCAAACTCTATTGGTTGAATAAAAAAGAATAATTACTAAATTAATAATTGGGTTTTTATTGTCTATACAATATCAACCTATATCTACTTCTACTGATAATATGCCATTGGCAGAAATACCGGAAAGCAATCAATAAAACAGAATAAATTTCTGAGTAACAGGACATACAATGCATGTGCCTAAGTTTTCAAATATGAACATATAAAAGATAAGGAAAGGGTAGCATTCTCAACAAATGGAGTCCTGAGAAGAAATCAGCCACAATAAGGAAAATCTTGACATCAAAGTTAAACATTAAGCCCAAATTAATTACAAAGGATTTACACATTTTAGCATAATACATAAAATTAAAATTATTTTCTTAAATATGTAAATGTAGAAGCTATGCTTGGTAAAGAGATTTTTAGATTTGGCACTAGAAATGTAACTGATGGAAGAAACTATTAATAACCCACACTCATCAAATTTAAACACTTGTTCTGTGAAAGCCCATGTGATGTGAAGTGCAAGAGAAGACAAGCTATGGACAGGTTCCTCCCTCTCATCAGCTGGAGACTCAAAGCCCTCTGATGACATTGTACTCCTGGCCAGAGAAAAGGACTTGACTAGACTTTCTGAACTTGAACAGTTTCAAGTTATATTTTAATTTTTTTACAGGCTGATTCTAATACATTTCAACATGCTTTTTTGAAAACAAATATTTGTAATACACATAATCAAACAAGAATTAGTGCCAGAGTATATTTTATATTTTTAAAACTCAATATTAAAATGAAATAAGAAAAGGACATAATTAGGATTTGGAAGTAAGAGTAGAATCTGCATTTAAAGAGATATTCCAGAGTTACAGTCCTATAATCTTAGTTCTTAGCAGGCTAAAACAGAAAGATCATATCTTCAAGTTTAGTCTAAACTAAATCCTGAGACTTGGCTTGAAAAATACTTTTTAAAATACTATACAGATGTCATACATGTATGCTCAAAAGAAATTCACTTAAACAGCAACTGAATCTATATGAATTAAAATCACATGTAAAATATTACTATGTGCCCAGTTAGAATACCCCTGTGCTGCTAGAGCTACTCATATGAGACTGTTAAATAACACATCCATCATCAGAATTTCTGAGCAATTCATTTCTTAGAAATGAACTCACCACAGTAATCAGCTAAAATCATACTCTATATCACAAGAGAGACACATATTTATGTTTATCCCAGGCCCTTCACAAGAGTTTTGATGTATAACAAGAAACACTTTAAACAGCACAGCTATTCTTTGATAATTAAAAAAAAAATGGTTTACTGATAAAATAATAAAGAAATGGTAAAAAGAAACAAAGGTAGCATGCAAATTAATTTAGGTAAACATTCATGAAATCAAATCAAATTGCCCTATAACCATAATAATGTGGCATCACTTGGGAGAAGACTTAGATCAGTGGACTTTAGTAGAGGTCACAGAAAGTATGTGAAGTATATCCTTGAAAAATGTATTGAATTTAGTTTTTGGTTTTGGCTGGGTATAACTTTGTAGTTGTTTATTAGAAATAAATTTTATTAGTATTTTAATAGGTTTAGTAATTACAATTATAAATATTGTTTAAAGTATATATTTTGGACTTAGAAGTTAAGTGGACTTGAATGTCTTTTAGCTTTAGTCTAGGTCAAAAATTGTGAGTTCTATAGTTATTTTTATATTTTGTAAGTTAGAGGCATTGTAACGGCTAAATAAGTTAGTTTTTTTATAGATTAGATAGTTTTTTATTTAAAATGTTTTTTTTCCCTTCTTTATTTTGTGTTTATCAAGAAAAAAAAAACCACAGTGAAAAGAATTTAAAATGCGGAAGAGTTAACAATAACTATACAGAGGACAAGAATCATAAGCATGGCTTATCAAGGGTGGAAATACAAATAAGATTGCTACACATATATTTTCTTTGTGTTCATCTTTCCCTCTGAATTTTTTTTCCATCCCTGTATATCCTTATTCAAGGTCTCTTCCCCCTCCCAACACATCTGGTCATTTTTCTTCTCTGAAACTCCCCATCCCCTCCCTGGGCAGGGAGCAGAC
>PVIH01019229.1:0-36022 GCA_004025045.1 Sigmodon hispidus | reverse complement strand
ACACCACCACACCACACCACACCACACCACCATACCACACCACCTTACACCACACTACAGATCATACCACACCATAGATCACACCACACCACACCACATCACACCACACCACACCCCACCACACATTATACCATACCGCCCCACACCTCAGTGAAATAAAGCTGCCCTAGCCTAAGTCCAGAGCCGAGAGCTGCTGGCTCTCTCTAGCCTGAGTCAGGAGACATTCTGTCATCAGATGAGAAACCAGGAGGAAAACATCTCTAGCAGCTTTTATTACCCAGGTGCAGTGGGTAACTAGAGGGGACAGTGTGGCAGCTAGTTAGCTGCTTTGCAGGGCCACAGCTTCCTCCACACCCTGCCCAACGATTTGGAGTCCATTGTCAGCCCTGGTCCCTGATCCCGACAGTGAGCTAGCCCTGCCCTTAGCCAAAGGACAACTTTGAATGAGCTGTTTATTTCTAATCACCCTTTACTCTTTTCACACATTTCTCATAGTATCTTGATTATGCTGTGATGATGCAGTTTTCATTCTTACTGTTAGAAGTTTATGTATTTCATATGCATGCTTGTGTGTGTATGTGTGCGCGCGCGCGCGCATGCGCGCGCAAAACGAGTGCTCTGTGACCACAGAGACCAGAAGAGAATATCAGATCCTCTGGAGTTGAAGTAAAGGCTTGTGAGCTCCTGAAATGGGTGTTGGAACCTGGATCTCTTGAAAGAAACACCAGTGTTCTTTACAAGCCCAGCTTTCTCTCCAGTCCTGGAATAAGACATTTCAGTGTCTTATTTTATTTAAGAAAATTGTAAAAGTAAACAAGCAGTTTTATAATATGTATAGTATTTGATGCGTTCTCTAGAGCAGAGTGGTACATATTCTCTATAACTGTACTACACAACTCTATGCAAAGAGCAGCTGGTTTGGAGTGGTCCTGGGATGCTGACCAACAGCAGCTTCCTGATAAAGAAGAATGTGGGAGGCCAAGGATATCTTCCATATCTACCTTGCAGCTGCCTTGTGCTGTCTGTCAGCTCTAATGATTAACAAAGCAAGACAGAGAATCATACCTCTAAATAAGAAAGTTTCTAAAGGACAAGGGCAGTCTCTAGGAAGAGCTAAATGATTGTGTCTTCCCAACTTGTTTACCACAACTGACTGTCCTGAGCCCTGTCTGAGGCACATCAAGCCCTGCAGATACACACAGTGCCATCCAGAAGGGGTGCAACATGGGCTACATGTTTAATAAAACAGTCATTATATAAAAGTAAAAGGGCTGAAATTAATTTTAATAATGTAAAACCAAGTCTATTCAAAATATCAGTATGTATTTGATTTACATATTATTGAAAGTTTTTACATCCCTTTTTATGTTAATTTTTCTAAATTGCAATTCTAACCTGGGACAAGGCAGTTTCAAAGCTAACAGATGTGAATGGCCTGTGGCTGCTGCACTGGACCACACATTACATAGATCTTGTTTCTGTCCATTAGCTAGTGAAAGTCTGTATCTTTGACCCTCTGTTCTTTCCAGGAGACGAGTGGTGTCTCCAGTCATAGACGTGATTGACTGGAAGACCCTTCAGTACTCTGCCTCTGATCTGCAGCGCGGGGTGCTGGACTGGAAGTTGGATTTCCAATGGGAACCCCTGGGGGAGCAGGAGCAGAGGGCCCTCCCATCCACCATCAGCCCTATCAGGTGAGGTCTTGCCACAGCTTTCCTGTCCCTCAGCTCCACACTTGGACAGCAAACCATTTCACCTGAGTCCCAGCTTCCTGATGACATGGAACTGGTATGGAAACCAAACAGGCAATGTGTAAAAAGGATTTGCAAGTTACAATGTGGCTATCATTGTGATATCAATGAAGAACAGTGAAGATATCCAATGAACCATTCTTCCAGAAGCTTCTAAAGATGATGCTCAGCTTGAGAATGAGGAAGAAGCTGACCTGACCTTGGCCCCAGATAACACTGGAAATTCCTTGGTCTTAGGTTCCTGCTCATTGAAGAGGAGGACTTAAATGTCTTAGCACTGGAGACCATGATTCTCAAATTAGATCCAGCTTGGGAAGTTGCTACTCCAGTGTTTGGTTTTGAAACAATTATTTTATTTAAGTAGTTTTTCCTTTAGACATTTCCTGCCAGTAACAAACCACGTCAAATTTAGTGTGTAAAAGAACAGCTATTCCCCAAGCTCCCAGGATCTGTGGAGAATGAGCTTTGGAATGCCTCAGCCAGGCTGGCTGTCTCCACTTCACTGTGCCCAGGCTACATACAGATTAAATTCACAGCAGCATGACTGTGGTATCCAGGGTAGTCACTCCTGAAACCATCTACTTCCCTGATATGCTAAGCTGGGTGGCTGGTACACATCGGCAGTCCACAACCAAAAATCACAAAATCCGAAGTCCTCTAATATTGGGATCTCACTTCTAATTGGGATAAAATAACCATTCACAAAACAACAAAAAACTGAAACAAACAAAACAGTTCACAGTTGCAGTTTGTGAGGATTGAAATAAAAAGTTGCATCCAGTGCCAAGCTCTATACTTGCCATACTTTATAATACAAAGCTGTACAGCTCTGCGTTCACTGTTCTCTGAAATTCAAATGCTGTTGTTTTTCTTTGTTGCTTGCCTGTTTCTCTTTGATCTGCTTTGTTCTTTGAGACAAGGGCTCACTGTGTAGCAAAGATTGGCCTCAAACTCACAATCTTCTCTTGGGGTGTCAGGTGAGCACCACCAATGCCTGGTTCCTGCTGCATGGTTTAATTCAGAATTTTGGGGTTTGAGAAATGGACATACAGGACATGCTGCCTTTCAGCTTTGGTCGCTGAATTATTTAGTGAGGTGCATTGACACTTCCTCAGTCACCCATCACTACTCTTGGTGGGCTCTGGCACCATGTCAGTTCAGACACACATCTGCTGCCCAATGCACAATGACAATATACAAGACAACCAAGCAAAAACAACAAAGGAAAACAACAGCATTTGAACATCAGAGAACAGTGAAATATGGCAAAATATCCCACTCAAAACCCCACAAGTAGTTAAGTGGATAAAGTGGAAAATGGATCAAATCATCATTATAATTCTGATTTGCAGCATTCTAGTATAAATTAATATTTTAACATCTTGAAGCCAATTATTTTATTACTATAACACATTTTACTTGTCCATTAAACAGTGTGAAGTCTCAGCCACTTCAATAGAGAGCCACATCCAAGTCATGGCTGCGTTAAAATTTGTTTTGAGGTTTTGTTTTTTGAGACAGTGTCTCACTATGTAGTACTGGCTATTCTGAAACTCACCATGTAGAGTAGGCAGGCCTTGAAATGACAGAAATCTGCCTGCCTCTTTTTCCTAAATACTGTGATTAAAATATATATCACCATATCTGGTTTGTTTAACAGCATTCTGAGGATGCTATTTCCATCCCATTCCCTTGTTCAGAGTTTTTTCACTCTCTAAGTGTATAAAATATGTGTATTTCCCATATTCCCAGTTGGCTGTCTCATTCACTGGACCTGCCTCTGGGAAGCCTTAGACCCTGTTTATGTGCTTGGGGTTGCAATGCAGTCTCTTTTGTAACTTCTCTGTGTAGGAGCCCTGTGGTACCAAGAGAAGTGGTGGCTGTGGACAGACATTACTTTCAAAACACTGGAGCTTATGACCCTCTCATGTCACTGCAGGTGAAAATCTTGAGCTGTCCTTCAAGGTAGGTTCTATGTCAACAGTGAACATGTTGTCTCTGGTGCTATGTATGTATTCAGCTCAGAGGTGGATGTTAGAAAGGTCAGGTGTTGGAAATAAACTTGTGGGAAAATTATATAAAGTCATTGCAATAAGATACGTCAAACCTCTCATCTCCTCTCGCTCGGGCTTTGTCTCTTGTGACTAGTCTTGACTTTACTCTCAGCCTACTCTGTGAACTTGACTTTCAAAATCCCCATCATTAGCAGGTGTACTATTAGTCATTTACATTTCAGGATAGAGAATCCAGAGCTTCTGGTACCCTCTCTGTTTGTGGTACTCTTAGTATCGAGGGGATCTTTTATGATATGCATCAGCCAAATGTGAAATCTCTCTTGGTACTGAGTAGTTCCATCCAAACAATGGGGATTCTCCTGACTTAGGACCTGCGGGGCATAGCTGAACTCTCCATCCTGGGAAAACTGTGGACAGCAACCAGAGCACTTTCTGTTCCACTCTGGTTCTATCATTTCAGTCACATCCACTGCCCCAAACCCAGCCCAGCAGAGTTCTCCATCATCTAACATAGGCAGTCAAATATAATGGGGATGTGTGATTTACATCAAGCTTATAGTTTACATAATGTCCAAGTTTGCTATTTCTCTAAAAAATGAAATATTCCTGCAGTGTTCTTTTAGTCTTCTGAGGGATCTTGGTGCACAGGGTTTCAGCACCCTGTGCCTGGTGTGTTTTTAGTTCTTGAACCACAGCCTGTTTCAGCACTATTCAATTCTAATTTCTGTCACCACGTACAGACTGGTGGATCTTGACCAATGAGCAGTGAGAAGCAGAAAGAACTTCCAGAAGGAGTGGAGAAGACTAAGGGAGGTGTACTTTCATCCCTAGTATCTTTGCAGGCAGGACATAACACTGGCTTCTACAAGTTTCATAACCACTGCAGACATGTTTTCCCTGGAAAAGCATCCTCTAGCAGGCGGGGATGTTGACCCTGCATTGTTTTGTGTGCCGACTTTGTACATGTTTCCAGCTGGCATGTGCAGGCAGGGCCATCCAGGTCAGTAATCACCTCACTCCCATCCTAGAACAACCGCCTTTACTCCCCACCAACCTTCCTGCCTGCCGCCCACACTCTGAGCTGAAGGACTGCAGTCTGAGGATCTGAACTGGACCTTCTGGCTCCTTGGTGTTGTGACAGCTGGTCACAGACAGAGAGCCAATCACTTTCTCCTTCTGTGACAGGCCTGGCTTTGTGGTGGCTCTGTAGAAATCCTTCCATGCTCTCGAGTGGGACACATCTACCAAGGCCAAGGTGATAGCTCCAGGACTGACCCTGAGGTCATTTTGAGGATCAAGGCATACATTGCTGAGACCTGGCTGGGGTCCTTTAGAGAAAGCTTTTACAGTCACATCCTAGAGGCCTTTGCCCTGAGCAAGGTAAGGAGGAGCTGCTAGGGGTCTTTGACCAACATAAGGTCACCAGCTTAAGGTCTTCCAAGAAGGAGCTTCTCTCTTATTTCTGGTTTGAGCTTCCCTGAGTTGGATCTCTAGAGTGATCCTTCTACCTGGAAGGACTGTCCTCTGTTTCTCCAATCACCTCCCTGGAGCATCACAGTTGACTTTGGTCTCAAATTCCCAGACTGCTTAGGATGCTGTGAACTGGAGGCAACCTTTCACCACAGAACCAGAGGGGAGGTAGGTTCAGATAAGTGATGAGTTACATTGCTGATGGGCCTTCATCCTGAGTGGTGACAAAGGGTTAAGAGCTATCCAAGACAAAGAACAGATCTGAGTATATAAAAAAATAAATATGAAGAATCCAAAAAGCTGCAGAATAGTTGAAAAATTTAAACAGGCAATGAAATGTCCTCAGTTTGGTGTTGGTGGGTCAGTTTCTGTGGCGTGACACACACTGTGAGGCACTGCATTGCAAGTAGGGTCTCAAAAGAGCAGCGTAGTTGAGAAACTGTTCGTGCAAGACCCTCACAGCTGGAAAGCATAGACTCAGGCAGCGTCCTTAGAGGGACACCCATCCCCGCTGCATGTAGGAAAGTCAGCCAAGGTGAGCCATGCAGGAGCCCCAGTACCCCCTGTTCTTGAAGTCCTCAGAATTTTGTTTTTCTTTAATCAGATCTACCTCCTTTCTATAACAGACTGACCTACAGACAATTTTCAGAACTCTTTGAGCCTTTATCTGTTTGTCTCTTTGTGGGAGATGATAGACAAAAAGATCAATTCAGTCCCAAGACCTACACATCTAGAGTTCCCTCTGGGTCCCTCCACGTATCACCCAAAGTGGCATCAGCTCCCTTTGCACACAGGAGAAACCTCACTTCTGTAGCTTCTGGTTGGCTTTGTAGAGAAGCACTGGAGATTAAAGGGCAATTCTACCAGGACCCCTACTTAATTCTAAGTCTCGATATCCCAGATGTATTCCTCAGAAAAGGCCATACTTCAACTATGGCTTCATGGGATCACTCATAAGGGGTTGGGGGAAAATTCTGAAGCCTCTAATGCTTCAAGTAAAGATTTTATACTTTACCTCGTTGACAGTAGAAGTGGTACCCTTTTACAGAGTTCTATAGAGTACTACAGGGTTGCTGTGTTTTTCATCTCTAGGCTTTCTTTAGTTCCCCATCCCTCATGTAATAGATGTCATTATTATATTCTCTGTATTTTCAGAGAACATTTGTTTAATGTCAATACAAAATTCACTTGTAAGAAACACATAGAAAGAATTAAATATACCCAGTCTTCTGATGTACCCTGGCCAATCTTCCACTAGACAGGTTCATTAGAACACAGAATATTGGATGAGGTCAGTTTAACACAGCATGTGAAGTCTTTATAGCCTGCTTGTCTCCTCTGTGTCTTACTAAACACCAGAGACTACCAAGATGGAACACTGACATGGACATCGCCCCTCCCCTTTTTGGTTTTTCTTTCCCATTCCCTTGTTTCTCCTTTTCCACACTCTCTCCCTATTTGGGTGTTCTAACCCCTCCTTAAAGCCTCTCTCTTCCAGAATCTTTCTAGATGGCTTTCTTCCTATATTACCAACACAGCCTAAAACAAACTAGTGCTGAGGGCTGGTGTCCATCCTCCTGCAGTTGTTGATAAAGGGAGGGGCCGATGCAGCCTGAATAAATGGTTCATCAATGGAGAAAACAGAGTGACATGGGATTTTTATATGTTGTATATAAAAATCTCTTGGCCTATGGCAGGCATCTTAAATGTAGGCAGAAAAATCAGAGCGTAGATAAGAGAAGGAGGGCAGAGTCAAGAGAGACACTATTTAGCAACCCAAAAAAAGTAACACAGGTAAGCTATGGGCCATATAACAAGACAGATTAATAAAAAATAAGTTAAAGTAAGATATAAGAGCTAGCTAGCAATATGCCTTAGCCATAGGCCAAGCAAAATATAATTAATAAAAGCCTTGGTATGAATACTTGGTGCTTAGTGGCAGTGAGGCTACAAGAGAGTTCAAACCTCAAAACTCAGTCAAGAAGTCCAGGCCCAAAACTTACTATTACAATAGAGACTCAAGGAAGAAGGAAAATCAACTCACATCTCCTCAGCCAGCATCCTTACAATTCCCCAGCTGAGTTTGTCTCCACTAGCTCTGGGTAGATCATGATACAACCCAGGCAGAGTCCATCATATATTTTTTTCAAAAGAAAATAATTAAGGCAGGTCTTTGTAGGCTGAAGATTTGGGAGACTGTAAGAATGGGTATACTGCTTCTAGTCTCGCTGGTTCCAGGCCTCTCTCTACGGAAGATACCTAACTCTGAATCTTCTAAACCTCTTCTAACACATGAACCTTCCTCCTGTCTCAATCCTTCTGCCTCTTCAAATCTACCACTAATCCTCCACTACTTTGAGGGGATTTTTTTTTCTGGAGAAAGGAATAAGCTTCCTGGCCTTACTTCCTATGTCCTTTTCCAACTGCAGGATGTAAAGCTGGACTGTAAAGAACGCCTGAATCTGCAAAGAAAACTGGGTTGTCGGACATTCCACTGGTTTCTGGCCAATGTCTACCCCAAGCTGTATCCATCTGAACACAGACCCAGGTTCTCTGGAAAGGCAAGGCCTGGCCCAGGGGAGGTTGGAATGAAAGGAGAGAGAGGGTCACTTTCCAAGACAAGAATGTTCATCCCCTATACTGGACAAACTGTTACAGACTCAGCAGGCCATCAGAGGCCTTTGGACTCCCCTTACCTGCCCCCTGCCAGCCAGAAGAAAGCAGCTGTGTTTTTCTATAACCCACAACTGATCCCTCTGCCAAAATGAGCATAACCTGACTCCTTCTAAAGGCTTGTGTCTTAAGATAAGTGACTTGGGCTTGACCCAACTCACTGTGACTGATCCACCACACACATTGGGATAGGGTCTAAAAAGGACAAGGAATTAGATTCAGCTTTGAGGTGTCTTCACAGTGGAGGTCAGATTCACATCTTTGTGGATGCCACTGGACTTGGCTTCTGTGCAGACTGCCATGCAAAAGGGGACATCCTGGGCTGCCACATGACATTGGCCCCTTGCAGTAACAACTGGAAGCAACAGGTGGGTGATGATGCTTCTCAAGATAAATTTCAGCCAAGAAAGACTTATAAGTGGATGCTGTTTCTGAAGGTGTCCTTCAATTCCCTTAAAAGTAGCTCCTTTCAATAGCTTCATGTCCCTTGACAGCCAGGGCCTTCCATGTGATGACTTGTCACAGGTCTGCCCACATCATCCTCACTTTAGTCCTGCATCAGCAACAAATAATGGATCATCTCAATTGGAAGGAAGAGGCAACTTAGCCAGACCTTGAATATGGCTCATGAGGAATCTGTCCTAGAACCATCAATCCAGGAAAGTACGCCTCAGATCCTCCAGCCTTGAGGAAGTATCTCAGAGTTTGAATAAAAAAGAAGTAATGAAGTCAGGAGAAGGGTCTAGATTCACTTGCATCCCTTTGGCCATTAGGAAAGTCACCATGCTCCTCGGAGTGTGTTTTATTTGCTTCAATTTTTCATCATAGGAAAAACTGACCAAGGAAATGGAAATCTGTTCATCCTTGCTGGAAGATCATGGGTCACTTCTTTTCACAATTTGAAAAACTTCTCTGTATGACTGGCCCTGGATCTGATTCAGACTGTAATGGAAGCTTTTTGAATGGAGCTGTTACCTAATGAATGCAAACAGCAGTTAAGTGAGACCTGGAGAGCCTGGGGAGAAAAGGAAAGCATCTCTATGGAATGTTGGTCCCAGCCTTCAGTGCAAGCTAGAGTGCTGGTCACAGCTCGGGGCCTGGAGGGTACACAGGAAAGGAGTGGCTCAGAATTCACTTGGTCTCTTCCATCTGTGTAGCTCACCATTCTTTCCTAAAATACCAGTGTGCACTCATACCAGATATATTAGTGAGCTTTCACATCCCTTTGATCTATAGACCCGACAGAAACATGGGAGAAAATGTTTTGGTAGTTTGGTTGTTTTGTTGTTGTTGTTGTTGTTTTAGCTCACAGTTTCAGGAGGATTTCAGTTTACAATGGGAAGAACATGATAGTAATAATGTCTCAGTCTATGGTGGCAGAAGTATAAGACATTTGATGGCTTACTCACATGGTGCAGATTGAGGAGCAGAGAAAGCAAGCCATGTGCATATAACCCTCAGAGCCTTGTCTCTGGTAATCTGCTTTCTCCAGTCAGGTCTCACCTCCTAAGGCTCCACAGCCTTAAAGCAGGGACACAAACTGGGGCGTGTGAAGCCTGAGCCATGGGGAGCACTTCATGTTTAAACCATCACACTAGATCTAGGAGCTCAGCATGTAAAGAGCCAAGGCTTAGGGTGACAACTGTCCAAGCCTCAGTGCCATCTATGCCAGGTTTAATCAAGTTCCTACTGCTAGCTGTGCGATCTTGGCAGGGCAGAATTTTTGTTATCTGAGTCAAGGATTCTGTATATGCTGTAGGCTTTCTTTAGACAAAGAGGATATTTGTTATGTGTGGGTTTTTTTTTTTTTGAGGTCTTTGGAGCCTGCAATATTGGAAAGTCAGTGAGTTGACTCCCCTGTGAAAGGGAAAAAACTAGATATGTGCTGGATAAAAAGAATATGAAATGCCCCTTTCCATACATAGCTCCTTCCATTTACAAGAAAGAAGTGGAAATAAATATCCAAGAACTAAAACTGAATTGGCAACTAAAAATAGATCCAATTGTGAGCTGCCTTCCTTGAGAGGTGACAGGGATCAGTGTCCACCAACCCCTGGCAGCTCAGGAACATGGCTCCAGGCAGGGAGAAACGGGGAGGGCCCCGCTTCAGCTCGTGAGAGGTGAGATTGGAAATGAGACTTCATATTACCTAGCTATGACTGTCACAGGGTAGCTTGTCCTCGCAAAGATGCACTAAAAATATCACCCCTATGATCACAAGGAAACAAGGAAGTCATTTGTCACTACAGATAAAATTTTTTAATAGAAAATAAAAATTACTCTCCATTGAGAATTTCCCAGAAGCTATTGAGATGTGTTTGGGGTTCAAATATATGAAAATTCTTCTGTTTGGGAAATTTCAAGCAGGGAAGACTACTATATTTGATTTGCAAATTATCAGGACCTAATATAAATGGAAGATGTGATTTCTCTAATTCAAGAGTTATTAAAAATTGCAAGACAGTGGCACAACAATGTATAAAATGAATAGATTGAGCCAAGAGCAGGGAACGTTTCTGAGCACAGGATTCACATTACTGTGCAGGCTGCACACCCATGCATAATCCAGTCTTGTCTCAGAGTCACACCATTAACATAAAAATCAGTTCAAACTGCATCTGGCAGGAACAAACAGAAGATGGTTTTGCTAAAACATGCCATCCAGTTGTTAAGCACAGGTACCTCACAGGTAAAGCCCCTCTGAAAGGTCCACATATCCAGGTCTATAAAACCCTAGAGACCATGGGAACCTTGGTGGAGATAATGGGAACCATGACCAAGAGTTTGCAGACAGCACAAACAGAAGGGAAATTAGTCAGGGCCAGGGAAGATGTCTCTAGAAGGAAATCAACCTGGGTCTCAGAGAGATCCCTCACCTGCCTTTCCAGCAGTGTGCACCCAGCACTTGCAGCCTTTTAAAACAGCCTTCTCTACATACAGGAAATAGAAAGAGTACTACAGAAACGTGCTAGGATGTGGGAATAGGAACATGAGAAAAGCCAAGGTTCTGGGACTTCAGAACCCAGGAGGAGCTGGCTGCCTCTATGACCCTGAAGAACATTGCTCCACTGTGTGTTGCCTTCTTGAGCTATGGAGAGGGTGTCTTTTGACTGCCATCCCCTCTGTCTCAGAACCTGGAGCACACCAGCAGGAAAGAGATTCTCTCTGGCAGCCCATAGCTGCTGTGCTTTGATGTCAGAGGAGATCAGGTGGGTCTGTAGAACTGCACAGAGGAAGGCCTTGCCATTCATCAGCAGCACTGGCACTTCCAGGAGGTCATCGATCCACTCTGTAAATGCCAGCTGATCACAGGAACCTGACATTGTTAGCATGGCAGCCTTGGCACTTCCAAGAAAGCAGTAACTCTCCTATTTTTTTTCTCCACAATGTCATAGGTCATTAGTTTGGATTAGTTGGTAGAACTGTAGTATTGGTGTGGACTGAAGAGTGAGGCAAAGCAAAGTGTAACAGAGGTAGTTTTTGAATATAAATATGTAGCTGTTGGGGTTGGAGAGAAAGCTAAGTGGTTAATAGCACCGTATGCTTTTTTTTTTTTTTTAAGAGGACTCAGTTTAGCTCACACTTGGAGGTAACCAAGAGAGCCTGATGCTCTTTTCTGTCCTCTGCTGGAAAGGCATTCAAGTGATGCACAGGCATAATTCTACTTATAAGATTTGTTTAGAATATGCAAGTGCATAAACACAGAAGGGAGACCAGTGATTCTTGGTGCCACAAAAGAAGGAGGAGCAAATGACTGCGAATGGGTAGAGGTGTCTTTAAACAGTGATGGAAAAATTTTGGAATATACTAAAGACAATTAGTTTATGTATTTTCAACAGTCTGCATTTTGGAAAATCTCAATAATGAGCAAGAGTTTATAACATTAAGGCTAAAGTTGTTCAATCTTGTAAAGAAATCAGATTTATCTTGAAAAGAAGATGTTATGGTCACCATTGAATCTGGTAGAGTCAAGTTATACCTTTCATATGTTTGGTCTACTTTGACCTTAAAGACGGCCTCAGTCTTGCTTTCTATTGCAGCATGGTGGTAACAGTTTCAAATTGCAGCATGAACAGAGAGTAGCACTAACCCTTTTGAAAGCAGAGATTCACAAATGCAGTGACAACAGTGACTCTGACAACACAATATGAAGACCTAATGCAGCTTTACCAGCTGAGTTACACTTACACCGACCAGACTTTCTAAGAAATGATACAGCAGGGTTAGTGATCCATGATGCTTGAATAACTTGTACATTAGGGCTATTTAAATTATATTTTTTTATTAATTAAAAATTCTACTATATCTTCCAAGCTAGGGTATACCATCTCTGACGGTTGTTTGTTCTCTATAGAAATCTTAAAATTTTAAAAATGTCCTCCTTGCTGATTTTGTTGGGAACTGGCTCCTTCTTTCTCTTCTCAGGATGGAATGATCATCCATATCCTTTCTGGGAAATGCATGGATGCTGGGGTTCAACCAGGCAATACATATCTGCACTTGAGTCAATGTGATGGTAAGACCATCCAGCTGTGGAGATTCGACCATGTCCACCCTTCAGATGAACAATGACTAACAGTGATGGAGAGCAAAGCAAATGCTGAACATCACTTACCTGCTCCTGTAGGCCCCAAGACAGTGTAGGAGAGAATAAAGTGCCTTAAAAAAGCACACAAAATCTCTCCATGTCCCTTATTGATTGTTGGCTGTTATTTAAAAAGAAAAGCAAAGGATTCAGTCTTCATCAGATGCCCAGATGTTTATGTGTTGTAAAGCGATTTCTGATCCCCCTTTTGGGCCACAAGTCCGACCTGCCCATGGCAGCTTCTCCCCCGCCCCCACCAATGACTCAGACGCTTATATTAATTTTATCCTGCTTGGCCTATGTATCAGGTACATTGCTAGCTAACTCCTTCATCTTAATTCAACCCATATCCATTCATCTATCTGGCCATGGGCCCTTAGCTTACCTGGGTCCTACATGCTTCTTGGGTGGCTGGATGGAGACTGTCTTAACTCCACCCTCCTCTACCTGTCTCTGATTTCTGATTCCTCCACCTACTTCTACAGCACCCGACATAGGCCAAAACAGTTCCTTTATTCACAGAATGAATAATTTTCTCTGCATACAGACATTCCCACATTGATGGCTTCTGTTAAACTGTTTGCTTACTTTATTACACCCAGTCAAGCAGGATGTAAAACTACCTGTAAAATGCCTTCAGTGCTGCTCTGGTAGAAGTGTTTGTCTCTAGGCATTAGCCAACTGGGTTAATGCAGACTCTCAATTCTCACTTACTTCTCTACCCTGCAACAAAGCCAACCTGGCCTGAACTAGTTTTGGGTTCATAATAAATTGTCCCCTAAATGAACTTTAGAGATAATCCCCTACTATGACTCACCATCTTATAACTACAGAACATTGAGTGTGCATATGATTAAAATCAGATGTATTTTGGGGACAAACAGTATAGAAGTGGTTATATAATTTAGTCTGTCAATTCAAAGAGAGAACTAACCAAACTACACCCCTCTTAAGCAAACTCCTCCTTCTCAGACCCCATGAAAAGGAGCCCTAATAACCTGGAACCCTTGGGTGCATTCCCCCATGTGAATATACCCCACCAGGCTCCTAATCAGGCTCCTCTTTGAAGCAAGTTTCCTTTGCACTTTTACAATGTTTCAGCTTTATTTCAGTACCCTGAAGAGGCCAAGAACCTCAAAACCCAGCCCAGACTTCAACCACTATAACATCCATACTAGAAACCTATTTACAATGACCCAAATTTAAGAGTTCTATCCTATATAAAATCATGACACCAGAAACCTTAAATGAAAAATTTTGGTATTTGGAAGAATAAAAACTTCATGAAAACATGAATTTGCATGATCTCATTTTATTAGCTTAGCAACGCAGGTCCATCTAATAAATTAATACATAGAGTTCTAAAAAGACTGTTGTATCTGAATGCATATGTGTGTATGCAGAATCCTTTGAAAAACAGACTCAAGTGTTTCAAGCTCGGAAGTGTGATAATGTTATGGAAGAAAATCAGAGCTTCCAGTGACTGTTGAATCAAGATAGTTTTGAATTTATGAAGGTTTTAGTCCTGGCAAAGAACCACATCTGAAATGAGAACTGACAGCTGAGCGATCACCTGACCAGGTCTCCTAACTGCAATGGGGAATTCATAGGCCCTTATGAAGACTACAAAGCTCATGAAACAGAGCTGGTCTACTCTCCAGTTATCAGAGGGCTCTGGAATTGCCTGGGACTCTAGTCATATCTGAACAGCCTTAGTTTTATTTTCTGTTTAGTACAAGATTAATAGCTAGTGTTCCTTTTATAGTTTTTAAACTTGTTCAGTTGCTTTAAAGACGAAAATCACACCTACTTCAACCAATCTCTGGCCACCAGCCTGCTCATGTTTTTCTCTCCTGAAGTGCCTCAATTTGGACTTTTTCCGGCTTCTTTGTGGTCACAGAAGCCCTATATTAAGGCATTTGCTCTGCTATGAAATTCATCTGCAGCAGAGAAAGTGTGTTAGTGGGATCTCCAAAGCCACTGAGCTGAGCACAGGACATAGCTCATTTTCACCAGTACCCTGCTCTGTCTATCTGAGCAGTAGCTTTGCTTTCAAAGATTGTTTAGGGAACATCAGACAGCAGTAAGATTTCCTATCCTATTAAATGCAGAACTAGAGTGCTTGCCCAAGAATGTGCAAAGCTCTAAACTCAACGTGTCCCCCACTAACCACAAAAAACAAATATGGCATGATGTACAACACACTTATGGCAACATTTAACTTCCTTTATCTTAGCTTAATAGTTACCTAGAACTGTGCATTACTCACTGCTTAAAAAAATGCAACCTAGTTACATATTTTAATTTAAACTTGTTTCCAAATTTACTTAGCAAATCTGCATCTTGCTCCTCTTAGACTGCAGCAAAGGAAGACTAATAGTCCAGCTTTACCTATTTTTTTTTTTCCCCCCAAGGGAAGCATCACTCAACAGGAGTGCAAGTCTGATTTGGACATCTGTTATGTGCAGGTTTATTAGGTGCAACCTCATGGGCACGTCTGTTTAGACTCAGCTCACATTTTCAAGCTCATTCTCTGTTGTGGAAGCATCATTTAATAGGACTAGGGGTGACAGAGGTTGTGATATGTTATAACTACTGTCATATGAAGATTTAACCTAACCTCCTTCTGAAATGCCATCCCATCAGTCATCTCATGAAATAAAGGCTCAGATACAGAAATATTTGGTCCAGCCTGGCAAAATTATTCATGTACTTTTAATTTGCCAAGCTGGCAGACTTTGTGCTCTCACTGATGCCAGTTTTACTTCCATTCCTGTGTTTCTTTGTATCCTGTCCAAACACTAGGGATGCACAAAGTATCAGGAGCTGTTTCTTTTATCATTTCACTCCAGCTTTTCCTTTCATAGTCACTAACTGGAAGCTACAGAGAAACTATGGCCTCACAGTCCAATACTATAACTGAAGTCCTTGCATAAAGAGCAACAGAAATGACAGAACTGTTGTAGAAAGTTTTCCCAAGCCCGTTTGGGCCCAGAGTTTGTACCTGACCCACGGTGGTTTTTGTCCCCCAAAGAAATGAATCAGACACTTATATAATTTATACTGTTTGGCCCATATCTTAAGCACATTACTAGCTAGCTCTTTCATCTTAATTCAACCCATTTCCATTAATCTGTCTGCCACGTGGCTTGGCCCCCGGCTCACCTGTGTTCCTTACATGATTCTGCTTCGGGGGTTGGATGGAGGCTGACTAACTCCACCCTTCTCCTACCTGCCTGTCCTCTGATTCTCCACCCACTTCTACAGTGCTCTACATAGGCCAAACCAGTTACTTTATTTACATCATACAGAGAACATTTCCACCACAGAGAACATGCACAATGCACTGGCAGAATGGTCAAGCTGACTGACTGGCAAAAGAGCCCGCGTGCAGCACTAGGAAAGGCCTCATCTGAGTCACCTCAGCAATTGCATCAAGATGTAACCTTTTAAAATAAAGACCCTTGAAAGCTGAAGAGATGGTTCAGAGGTTGAGAACATGCAGTGATTTCAAAGGACCCAAGTTTGGGTCCCTGCACTCATGTTGGGTGGCTCACAACTGCCTGTGGCTCCTGCTCCAGGAGATCCGGTGCCTCCAGCCTTCCTGGGCAACTGTACTCATATTCACTTACTCCTACACAAATGTACACAGACACATAATTAAAAATAAAATAATAATCTTTAAAAAACAAAATAAAGAGCCTCAGGATTAAGTGGATGGTGTTGTTTTGAGATAATCAAATGATGCAACTGAGATAAAGAAAAAGCACCAGTTTGAAGGCTCTTTCTTTAAATTCAGACGGACAATTAGGAATCCTTCCAATCCCTTGTAAGCATGAAATCCAGGTCTGACATGTCACAGGCTCATTTTCTTATGACAAATTTCAGTGGCCAATAAAGATCCACACCCAGGGAAGAGCAAGTCACAGACAGCTGTCCTATGAAGATGTTGTTTATTCAGCTCTTCATCTATCCACCTGGGCACTTCTTCAGCATTTAACTAACTCTTTGCTGGTTGAAGGTGCTGGGACTGTCTCTCCACACATAAACTGATCCTAAGACAGAAGAAGAGATGATGCTATTAGCCCCCATGTTTCTGTTCCACAAATGCATTAACATTACTTTCAGTGGTTACAGTATCAACTCAGCTATTCCTTTTTTCTTGCACTTCTACATGACTTATTTCTATTATTACTATTAATATTATATGCCAGCAATAAAAAATCAAGATGCGAAATTTAGAGGAAAATCTATATTATAAAAATGGCAACAAATTTAATTTAAAAAGTCTAAGACTTATGCACTAAAAACTAACTGTTGTCCCTTGTAAGGCACTGGGACCTTGATCTACCTACCCACTAGGTACTGGTGTCTATCCCAGCTGACACAACTGGAGACATAGGAACACCTAAAGATGTATTGTTATTTTCACTTGTGTGTATATGTGTACCCCAACTGTGTGTGTGCACCACAAAGGCAAGAAGAGGGCATCAGATTCCCTAGAGGTGTAATTACAGGTGACTGTGAACCAGCAGCGTGGGTGATAGAAAGGGAACTCCAGTCCTTTTTGGAAGTTCTTAGCCGCTAAGGCATTTCCCCAGCCCCAATAGCACTTCATTTTGTTCAAAGGACTGGTGTTGGCACTAGAGTTAGAATTAAGAGCATGTTGAAGTTTAGAACTAAATTCATTATTTTATAAGTGGTATTTTACAAACATGCCCATCTTGCTAGAGAGCAACCACTACCCGGGAATACATATGTCACATCTTTTAAGTTTTTGCAGTAATCAGTTCAGTATCTGGTCATTCAAATATGTAATCTCTTTAAATGAGTACTAAAAATATGACTTTTTGTTTCTCAACACAGATGTGCAATAGTAACTACTTTGAAAATGAGGTTCAGTCTCTGTTTTTTTGGTTTTTTTGAAACAGGGTTTCTTTATTTAACAGCCCCAGCTATTCTGGAACTTGCTTTGTAGATCAGGCTGGCCTCAACTCAAAGACATCCAGCTGGCTTTTCCTCTGTCTCCTGTGTGCTGGGATTCTGACTCTGTCTCTGATCTTTTATCCCGGTTTATGCCAGCAACTTCAAGAACACTCCCAGTTACTGTACATTTCCTACAGTGTGATTCCCAAGGAGTCAGTCCCTAGTCTGACCCTGTTGCTCTTTGTTCCAGAGACCATTTTACTCCAAGAATAATTCATTAAACGTCTACATTACTGTCTAAACTAAAGCTTGCCTCTCACAAAGCTCTGTGCTTTAGTCCAAGTTATCCCACACTCAACTTAGAGTTCATCCTTAAGACTGTTAAATTCCTTATTTAAGACTCCAAAGCAGTAACTGCACTTTGGGTGGGAAGTAAAAGCATTTACCTTTTCCTACTGCCATTTTTATTGGGTACAAAGGAATACATTTAGCATGAAACTATAAGGTCAAGACTAGTAATTATATCTCAAAAAATAATGCATATTGTATGCATAAACCAGGTAAACAACAACATGTAACCTTTTCAAAATGTCCTGGAGCCTTACAAACAATTCAACATTAAATAAAAGAGAAATATGAAAAGATCAATAGATATCAACTGAAATAACCTTCATGATATTTTTTTCATTCCTGATTAAGTCATTTCATTACATTACATTTTAAATACAGAGCAATTTCTTTATTGCCCTTTCCAAAGTGAACACAAGTTACATAATTTAAACTTGAACAATATTATCATATGACTACATACTGACAATTTTTAAAGCTTCTCAAAAATGGCCCTTGATATAGCACAAAGTTAAGAAACACTCTTATCAGCCGGGCATGGTGGAGCATGCCTTTAACCTACCACTGCAAAGGTAGGGGATCTCAATGCGTTCAAGGCCAGCCTAGTCTACATAGGGAGTTCCAGGACAGTCAGGGCTACATAAAGATCCTGTCTCAAAAACCAAAAACAATAAAACCCCAAAACAAATATCCAAATACCCTTTTGCACTTTTTTATCAGACAGGCTGCTTTAGGTTTCTCTCATTACTTCATACCACCCATCTCTTTATGTATCCCTTACTTTGTCATAAATCACTTTTATAATTAGAGAGCAGCTAGGACACGTTGCCACATCTTCTCCATTCTCCAAATCCTCCTATGACAAAATCAAACAAAGTATGGTCAGCATAGCCTCCCTTCCTTCAAACTCCCACAAACCTCTCCCACGTCTATGTCTAAGTCTTGGACTGGGCAACAACACAAAGAATTTTTTCCCCAAGTGTCACCTAGAAAAACAACCAGGGAGACTGTTGTTTCGATTGTCTCCAAAACCTGGGGTACAAAATCGAGTTTCCTACTCCAAATAAGTTTCCAGAAAAAGATTTTAAGGGCGGGGCTAGGGAGAACGGGGACCCAGTACCCCTGACAGCTTGCTATTACGTTAGGGTCGGCTGTTGAGAAGAACACATGGGTGACTGATTCTTGCCTGGGACACCGGAAGTGAAAACGCGCAAACTCAGGGAGTCGCCATCGGGCCCTTAAGGGTACCTTGGTGATGGAGAAGTTATCCCCACAAGGGCAGGGGTAGAAATATGTCTCCGAGTCCTCGTCATATTGAAAGTCTTCGATCTCCACCTCGTCGTGAAATACCGCCATGGTCACCGTGTGGACAACCCATCAGTTTGCTTAACTCGGCCGGTGCAGGGAAGGTCTAGGCTTCCAGGCCCTGCTGGGAGCAGGGAGCATCACTTCCGGGCTGGCGCAAGGTGATGACGCAACTCCGCCCGCGGCGGCCAAATAGGTGACCCGGCCGTGGAGAGAGCTTAGCTGCGGGTGCTTAGACGGTAAATCCTTTTGCCGGTGGAGCCTCGTTCTCCATCGCTGACTTCAGAGAACCCTTAAAGAGGTGACTGGAAGCCACGGCCCCTATCAGAGTAAGGTGCTTCGCCATTGAGGCCCAGGGAGCCAGCCACACAGCGTCCTCTGCCGCCCTCCTTGGAGCTCCACACACTGCACTCCTGCGCTTGCATTTCAGGAGACCTTGAGCTCAGAGCGACGCCTGGCCTGTCGTAGGTCCTGCCTGCAGGTACATCGCTGCCTTTCTCACCCCAGCCACTCTCACATACCCTGAGCTGTGTTGTAGAGGACCAAGATCTGAAAGACAGGGACGAATTCTAGCCTTATTTGTAGCATTCACTACAGTGATAGGTGCAGTAGCAGTAATAACATCCTTTTTAATTATTAGGGTTCTTAGCCGGCTACCTATGTGCTAAATGTAATTCTGTTGAACCTGGGATTCAAAGCTCCATTTTACTTATCATTGACTCAGATTCAGAGACTGGGTATCTTGCCCAACATTACATACCTAGATGTAATAAAGGACCTGGCTAACCCCAAAGCCCAGGAACACATTATTTATGTGAACTTTAGTTCTTAGTTAAAAAAAAAAAAAAAGAATGCTCTTTCTGGTAGTATTGTCAGCAGGTACCTTTTCCTTGAAGCTAGAAGGAAATGCAAATGAAAAGGGCTTTGACCTGAAAGCAGTGCTGGACCTGTTTGGGTTACAACCAAAGACTTTGGAGCATCTCTGTAGTACTAGACAGTTACTCAGATCTCACTAGAGATATTTGTAGCCTGTTAGGGGTTAAATGTAGCCTGTCTGGGCAAAGAAGAAATCCTGTGGCAGTCTTGAATCATAAAAGTACAAATACTTCCCAGGGGACCTCTGGGACACAGGAAGTAAACTTATTTTCCAGCATCTGTTCTTAGTTCAGATGATCATGGTGGAATGTGCAGAAATAGGTGCAGTTGTGGGTAAGGAGATGGCTTGGTGAGTAACATAGATCTGTAACTCCAGCACTGATGGAAACAGAGACAGGTAGATCCCTGGAGCACAGTGCCAACCAGTTATTAACTCCAGGTTTGGGGAGAGATTATCTCAAAAAATGTGGTGGAGAATGAAGAAGACATCCTACATAAGCCTCTGTCTTAAACTCACACAGGTACACACATATAAAACACACGATTAGATGCATTCATTTTTGGCTTCTAGTGTGTGTAAATTGCTAGGGCTGAAGCAATGACTCATCAGTTAAGAGCACTGCTGCTCTTCCTGCGGAGCCAGGTTAAATTCTCAGCACCTACACTGCAGTTTATAACTGTATAACTTCAGTTCTAGGGATCCAACACCCTTTTCCGGCCTTTGAGGGCAACAGGAATGGTGCACAGATGTACATGCAAGGAAAGCACCCATATACATAAAAACAATAATGTAATAATAATGTTAATAAAATAATTGGGCTCGACAGTACAGTGGTTTTGAGCGCTCATTGCTCTGCTGCAAGACCTGGGTTTGACTCCCATCACCCACATGTAGGCTCACAACTGTTTGTAACTCCAGTCTCAGGGTATCCAACCCCCTCTTTTGACATCCATAAGCATCAAGTACATACGTGGTGCACAGACAAACATGTAGGCAAACACTAATACACAAGTTAATAAAATAAAATATTTAAATAATGAAATAATTTTTTAATTTTTTTTTTACTGGTACACTTGTAGTGGGATTATGTTATGTTGTAAATATTTGTCCCACCTACTAGTTTAATAAAAAGCTGATTGGCCAGAAAGCAGACAGGAAGCGTGGGCTGGGCTACCAGGCTAAGAAAACTCTTGACTACAGGAAGAACAGAGGCGCCCAATGTGGGGCTCAAACCCACGACCCTGGGATTAAGAGTCCCAATGTAAAAGGTTTCTAGCCCACCTTTCCTGTCTAGCCTTGAGGTTTGGTCCCACTCTCAGCTCTGCTTAGCCTCAAATAATCACACACGGGCTTATATTATTTTTATGCTAATTGACCTAGGGTACAGGCATATTGCTAGCTAACTAACCCTTGTTTAGCCATGCGGCTCGGTACCTTTTCTTAGAGCAGCATTTTAGCTTCTTTCCTCTGTGTCTGCTGCTGTCTCCTCGTTTCTCTGTCACATCCCTATGGTGTCTGTTCTCCGCCTGGTGGCTCTGTCTGGCATCTGTCTCTGTTCTTCCTGTACTCTAGAGTTTTCTTAGCCTGGTAGCCCTGCCCACACTTCCTGTCTGCCTTCTGGCCAATCAGCTTTTTATTAAACTAGTAGGCGGGACTAATGTTTACAATATAGCATAATCCCACTACAGATACTGGAAATCAAACCTTGGGTCGTATGCATGTTAGATACATGCTTAACTGACTTAGCTATACCCTAGGTCCCCTGATCTTTTAGAGAGTAATTTAGACCCATCAAAAACAGCTTTGTGGGACAAGTTAAAATCTGAAGTTACAGGAGTGTCTTAGCAAGGGTTTTATTGCTGTGTAGAGGCACCATGACCATGACAACTGTTATAAAGGAAAACATTAATTGGGGCTGGCTTACAGTTTCAGAGGTTTAGTCCATTATCACAGGGAGGTATGCAGGCGGACATAGTGGTGGACAAGGAGCTAAGAGTCCTACATCTGAAGGCAGCAGGAGACTGAGCCATGCTGAGCATATAAGACCTCAAAGTCTATTCCCACACTGACACACTTCCTCCAACAAGGCCACACCTCCTTATAGTGCTATTCCCTGTGGGCCAAGTATTCAAATACATGAATCTGTGGGGGCCATACCTATTCAAAACACCACAAGGAGGCAGCTAGCTTTTCTTTGTGATTTCTCAACCAATCATTTGTGTGTGTGTGTGTGTGTGTGTGTATAATATGTAAAACAGAGAAAGAAAAAATAATGAGCCATTTATGGTAGTTGACCCCATGTTCTCAATATGCTATGTGTACTGTGTCATTAGCATAATGGGTACAATGGGGTATAGCTTTAGCTTTGGGGAACGAGGTTTAGGGGCTGAAGAAACTGCTGAGGCAAAGGTGACAATTAATGGCGCAAACTTGGATCCTTCTGATCCTAGAACCAGACTCTTAATGAATGACTCTGCTGTATATGATCCAGTTCAGGCAGAATGAGAGGAAACCAGCAGGGATGTTCCTACAGCAAGTTGTAGGGCCCTGGTTCCCAACCATTTTCTATACTGTTCACTTCTACCATCTCTGGTTGCTGCTGTAACAGAATCTTAGACTTCCTGCTTCATCCTGGGCAAAAATTTAAAAATGTGAAGGAGATCATGTCATTCTTCTGATGTAGTCATATTCTTTAGTTTCTTCTTGTGCTTGTCAGGTAAGGTTTTTGCCTTCACAATGACCTATTGTGACTTAGGACACATTTCTTTAGGCAGCGACCTGTCATTCTCACCCAGCTTGGTCTTGAGTCACACTGGTCCTGGCTCTTCTAACTCCCTGGCTGGTTCCTTGCTTGGGCTTTGCTTTTGCCAAGATCACTCCTTTCTCTGTCATACTCATCCCCCATCTGTTGCTCAACTCCTCAGGCTTGGCAGCAGGTATGTTTACCCACTGAACCAGCTTGCTGTTTTGTTTTAAATAAATAAATACGCACAAACACATACACACACACTTCAGTTTAAGGGCTGGAATAAAGCTTGGAAGGCAAGTTGAACACAGTTTTAAATAAGTTCCTTTATTTGCCAGTAGGTGGCACTCTTGGCCATGGAACTATTAACAAAATTTAATCTGAAAAAGAACAGTTTTTAAAATTAATTTTCTTTTGTTTTCCAGTTGAGTTGAGAAGTAGACTGCTTTAAACAGCATAGTCACTGAAGGTGTACTGATTGTAAAAACACTTATTTTAGCAGTAGTTGTGTAAAATATTAAATGGAACAATGTTTACCGTTCACTGGAGTATGAACTTAATGATAGAGAATTTGTCCTAAGTGTCATATAGCTGTCCTTCTAGCCATTGACTATGATATTACTTCCCTCAGCACAGTGCCAGCTCAAACTGGACAAAACCGTAAGGGGAACTACCTGAAGCCAAACAGGAAGGGTGGCTCAGATAGCAAAATATAACAATGTGGAGAGTGTTTCATGGAATGTGTAACCTTGGTCGCAGGAGTTGACTCAGGCCATGGAGGATCAAGAAGCAGTAGATGAGGAAGAAAAAGAAATGTCCAAATAAAGAGGAAAGATTAATGGTGGGGAGTGATTAGGAGTGGAGACCTTTGATTATAATGAGGGCCTCCCTTCAGTGAGGTGCTGGGCCTCAAACCCAGGACCTCTGTGTTGTTTAAATAAGCACTGTAAGCTCTGCCACTGGGCTCCACACTAACTCTAAATGAGCCTTTTCTTTTACAAGTAAGACTTGATGGGGTTTTTTTCTGTTTCCTCTTTGTACTTACCAGTTTATTATCTCTGCCATTGTAGGAACTTTGTGGGAATTCCAGTAATGGAAAACTCTGTGTTCCAGCTGGTGTGAATCCAGAGGTCTTATATAGTATTGGGACCTAAATATTGTGTCAGCCAGTTGAGGACTCCCAGAATCCCATGGGTTTCTAAAGTAAGTTCTGCCTGTTTGCTTTCAGTAACTAACACACTGTTTTTGGTTTAACACATTTAAGGGGAAAACCTACCTTAGTAGTCTTGCATGAGGTAGCAGGGGCCTTACACCTCTTCCACTTACCCACCCAAAAAGACTTATTTTTGTTTTTTTAAATATATGCAGTGTGTGTGTGTGTATGTATGTATGTATGTATGTGTGTGTGTGTGTGTGTGTGTGTGTGTGTGAGAGAGAGAGAGAGAGAGAGAGAGAGAGAGAGAGAGAGAGAGAGAGAGAGAGAGAGAGAGACAGAGAGAGAGAGAGAGAGAGAGAGGTGGGGGAGGGAAGGAAGAGAGAAGAGAGAGAGCCTGTGAGTGTGGAGGCCAGAGAAGTTAGTTCCCGGGAGCTAGAGTTACAGATAGTTAGTTATAAGCCACCTGATGTAGTTGCTGGGAATTGGGTCTTCTAGAAGAACAATACATACTCTTTTATTTATTTATTTGTTTGTTTGTTTGTTTATTTATTTATTTAGAGGCAAGATCTAGGTAGCCCTGACTGTACTGGAACTCACTTTGTAGACCAGTCTGGCCAGTCAGAGAGATCCACCTGCCTCTGCCTCCCAAGTGCTGAGACTAAAGGGCTGTGCCATCTCTGCTTGGCTAAAAGTAAATCTTTAAAGGATTGTACTTATAAAAGCTTAAGGTTCACAAATATTTAAGACAAATAGATAATACTACTTGTAGAAGCCATGTACTACCATACTCAGCCCAAATTCTTAAGCAGTTTTATTAATAATTCTTATTATGTTTCTTTCATTATCTTTGAGGGATACACATGGAAATCAAAGGATAATTTGTAGGAATTGATTTGCTTCTGTCTGCTATGTGGGTGGGTGTTTTCTTTTTTATGTGTATGAGTTTTATTTGCCTGTGTGTGTCTGTGTACCATGTGTTGGTATTTGCAAAGGTCAGAAGATAGTATCAGATACCGTGGAACTGGGGTTAACAGATGGTTGTGACTTGCCATATGGGCACTGGGAATTGACTCAGGTCCTCTGGAAGAATAGCTAATGCTCCTAACCACACAGAACCTTATCTCTCTAGCCTCCATGGGCTTTTGACCTGCCCATATCATAGTCTGGCATTTCTCTACTTTCTCTGAAAATGATTTTAAATTTCAGTTACATTTGCCCAGGCGCACCATGGCCCATGTTGTCTTGATTCCTGGGTTGTCTCGAAGTACCGTGGGAGCCATCTGCACTCAGGCTGCTCTGTGGAGATTGGCAGCCAGCACTTTTCGTCACCTTACTCTAAGCAGGTGAGTTGTCGGCCTTTGCTGTCATCTGAGTTGATTCTTGAGACCTGATCTACTCATGATTGTAGAGATCCTTACAACTCAAAAGAGGCAGCACCCTGGCTTCGGTGTGCATGCCATCATATCAGAAACCCCATTGGGTGTGCAACTTAGCACTGGCAGAGTTGCACTATATTGTGGAATCCACAATCAATCAAGTTTTGATAGCCTTGGTTTTTGGTTTTGGTTTTTGGCGGGGGAAGCTAGTTTTATTATTTTATAAGGATAATGCTTACTAATCTAATTTTACCTTCTTTTAAAAAGCGTAATGAAATCCAAAAGGAAAACTGATCACTTGGAGAGAACTGCAAGTGTCTTTCGACAGGAGGTCTGTATCTTTTGGGCATGGAGGGACAGTCAGGGATTTTCCTGCTCTGGAATTCCCTAAGCAGGGGATATGATAACTAATTTGAAAGCAGTGGCTGAGCAGTATTAAGGTTTCTACTAAGTTTGACCTGAATGGGCTGTTTTGGTGAGGGAGCACAGCTGCCCTAGGACAAAGTGTTCTCCTTACAGGTACGTACATTGAGGCGTGAGGCGTGCCTTAGGAGAGGGAACTTGTAGATTCTACACATTGAATGGCTTACCTTTTTTTTTTTTTTTTTTGCTGTCATGTCTCAAAGTCCTTGTCCGTTCTGCTTTAGAAGCATTTCTTAGCTTGTCAGAGCAGCACTGACAGCTGGGACAGGAAGTGGACTAGCTCATTGCCTGGAGACTGTCATTCATACCAGACTATAGAAAGCTAACCAGCCCACTGAAGGGTGCCAAAGACTGGGAAATAGAGGATTTTGCCCTTTACCTCAGTAAGTAGCTATGTGTCCACTCAAAACACGAGTGGATATTTGCCTTTACTTTTGAATTGTTTCACACATAATCAGATGTATTTAGTTAGTGCTGTAAGTCTCTGTAAGCCAGAAAAAAACCCTGTTTTTATGCACTTCTTCAAATATAATCAATCAGAAACTGTATTGTCTCCATAGTTTTATATCTTAATTCCAGGAGACACTTTAACAGAAAGGAATATTGTTAGGCCCCACTTTGAAAACTTAGTTCTTTAGAGAACTGCTTTGGTGCTAAAGGTGACCACTGATTCCACTTTACATTGTTTTCTTTTTGAGATGTAAAAGGAATTCAGCGGAGTGAGTTTATCAGTATGTAGGAAATTAGTTTTCCCACTGATAAATCTGAAGGTATTTTTCAACACACAAAAAGGTGCTGATTTTGTAAATGTGAAGGTTGTTAATGATTTCTTTATGAAAGTCAAATCCTGCTGATGTAAAGAAAAAAGTGGTTTCTGTTGCAAACTTGTATGTACTTGGTTTGTGGTGTGTGGAGGTGGGTAGATATTTTAGAGCCGATGTTGGCAAACTTTGTTCAAAGGTTCAGGTGGGGAGTAGTTTCATCACTAAATAGCACCTTTGAGGTAGGACAAGCCACAGAAGGCTGTAAGCAAATGAGGCTTGTTGTGTCCAGTCAAACATAACTCACTAAAGTGCTGAGGTTTGGCCTGTAGGTAACAGTTAGCTGTGTTCGAATTTGTCCCCATTTCAGGATCTTATAGGGCAGAAGTATTAAAGTGAGAGTTTCTTTAGATCCTTGTTTAGATCAAAGAAACCCTAACCCTAACCCAACCGCAACTGCTCTGATGGTACAATCAAAAGCACAGCATCTTTTGGCTGGATAGGTGGCTCAGCAGTTAAGAGCACTTGATTGCTCTTTCAAAGGTACTGAGTTCAGTTACCAGAAACCACATGTTGGCTCACAACCATCTGTAATGAGATCAGATTTCTTCTTCTGGTGTGATGAAGACAGAGTACTGACATACATAAACCATATGAATAAATAAATATTTTTTAAAAGAAAAGAAAGGATAGCATCTGATACCTAGGAATCAGAAAATTACAGGATTACAGTTATAGATTACTCTCTTTAGAGGAAGAACTTTCTTCACTTTCAATTTCTCCTTTTTATTTCTAATTGATATTTTCTCAAACATAATGAGAAGTGGGAGGAGATAGGAAGAACTGGAGAAACTAGATCTCTGGGGCCAGCACTTTAATATTCTGTAGCACTAGGGATTACCCAAGTCTCTTCCAGAGGGTCCTCCCAGCCATTGAGCAGGGGCTTGACCTTAGACTCCTCATGCTGAGCTGTAGCAGAACTGGACTGGTTCCTCATGGTCTCACCTTCTACTCTTTAGTTTGTAGAACAAGTACAATATACTCAGCTTCAAAATTGAAATCTCAGTAGAAAGAAGCTGGTGTTGCAGGGCATCCCAGTTCCAGACAGCATGCTCAGATGTCTCGAATTGGGCAAGTGTGTGATGGACTATATGCTACATGAAAGAGACTTTACTACTGGGGACAATGTTGTCAGAAGGTTAAGTGCTAAGACAACCTGGGTTTGAATCCTGGTTTAACAGTTCTCAGACAATGTTTTTGAGCAAATTTGGGAACTTGCAATTTTTTTTTTAACCAGCAAGAGGAAGAAAAACAATGTTGTCTCTAGATATTATTGCTATAGATGGAATGAATTACTGCACTTAAAACATTGAACTCAGCTCCAAGTATGTACCTGGAAGAACAGTTCCTTCGGTACTGGCTATCCTTGCCAACAGGGAGTGTAATTGTAAGCATATGAGGAGCAGAAAAGAAAGAATGGACATGAGAATGATGGTCTGAGGCAAGACAGGCTTGTATTGAGGAAGTGGGAGGAGGAATAGTGAGGGAAGAACACAGGAGAGGCCTAGAAAGGTCCATGTCAGCTCTCCTCAGCAAGGGGAGTACTTCAGGGTGGAGCCAACCAAATTCAGAGGCTGGGTGGTGGGGAGTGTGTCTGGGGAGAGTCGTCACTGATACTGAACACTGAGTGTGATTTTCAGGACATCCACCAGTCTGGGAAGTAGGTAGATGTTGCAGGAGAGCAAAAGACACGGTTACGTATCGTTGAGAAGAGCAACAAAGACAGGAAGATCTTGTAGGCTGAGGGAGCTTGTTGTCTCAGTAGGGGAAGGGATGGAAGGCAAGGTTTCTCAGATGTTTTAAAGAATTTCTAGTTTGTACCCATAAAATAATTGATAGGCTAGGATGGTTCCAGTCCACCACACTGTACAGGTCCTTGTCACCTATGCCTGCAGTTCCACTGGGGATGTGCAGTGCAGTGGAATATATAATAATAAATGGATAAAGTGCAGTTTATGATGTAAAATAAAGTAATTCAATAAAATAGATAGCAAACAGTATAGACTTACTGTGGGCCAGCAACGTTAGAGGTACTTTTGTTTATATTATCTACTTTAGTGCCCCAACAACAAAATGAGGCAAAGGTGTTAATGGTCTCAGTTCATAGTTGAAGGTGGCTAGGACATGTACCCTGAGTTATATGGCCATAAGTGATATTGCTGTCTCATTGTGGAGTTTGTCCTGTTAGCAGCTGTATTATGCACTGTATTACAGTGTTTCTGAGCTGCTCAAGATAAAAGTCAGTGGTGTTGAATACCATGTCTGATGGATGACACAGGAGGGCACTAGAGTAAGGACTGAATGTGAACAGGTCTGGCTAGTAGCTGCTGATGGAGCAGTATAGTTCACAGGTAGAAATTAGTATCAAGAGTGCAGGTAGAAAGGACACATCTGTAATCTGAGTGCGAGTAGACAGATAGCAAGTTCAAGGCCAGCCTGGGCTATGTAGAGTGACCTCCATCTTTTTTTTTTTAAGATGCAGGCATTACTGCTGTTATGGAGAATCACCCACTTGTTCTCCAAGACAGGAGGAAGAAAGGATAGCAACAATGCAGAGAAAGAGAGGTGAGGGATTTTACAGCAGTGGACGAGGGATGAAGATTTTAGAGCTATTTGAGGTAGTGAGATTTTTCTAGTAGATTGTTAGAAAGGGTCTCCCACTGAGAGTTGGTTGTGCCTGGAAGTTCTGGCAAAGAAAAGACCAAAATGAGCTAGCATCAGGGCGGGAAGTTCCCAAAGCATCCCTTGGTGGGTCTCCCTCAGGGCCTCCATTTGACCATCTCCTGCACACTGCCACAGGTGGGGTTGAGCAGATGGAACTTGGAGGGTGTTGTGTCAATCTGTGACCCTTAGAACAATGTCCCAGATAGGGGAGGGAGAGAAGTACGGAGCAGGGGAGGGATGAAGGAACTGAACAGTTGAGGGGCACTAAAGTATAGATTGGTTATCCTTCCTGACTGGTTCCATGCCACTCAGTTTGGCAGTTTTCATAAAGCAAATGCATCATTGAGAGTAGTGTTTCCTAAAACTCTAGTAGGAAAAGACTCTGTGTGTTCTTGCTTTAAGGTCATGAACTGCTTATATTTTCAAAAATATAATAATTTAGAAAAAAAAAACTGAAGAAATAAGCATTTGAACACTGCATGAAGGTACACACCTTAATCACAGTACTCCAGAGGCAGGACAGCTGAGTTCAAGGCCAGCCAGGGCTACAAGGGAGACCTTAACTCACAAACAGAAACAGGTAGGAAGCACATGAAAAAATCCCAGCTTTCTGTTTCTTTGCTCTTTATAAAGTACTTGCCACTCTCTGTAAAGTCTGCTAATGGCATGCCAGGAAATTCTTAGTCAAAAGTAACTGTGGCCTGATCTGGCCTACTATTAAAGAGGACATTAGATGCCCAGGAGGTTGCTGAGGGCATCCCACCCACAGATCTCTTCAGTTTTCTCAGCAAGTGCCTGGATGGATTCTAGTTACACAGTCCCTGTAAGGGATGATTTTTGTATTCAGAATAAAATAGTGTTGAAGGAAGTCTCACAAAGTTTATTAGGTTTACCCAGGTGATGGAGGGCAGAACAAAGCAAAACGTGCTTTCCATCTATGGGCAGTTTGCCAAAATTGCATGTTTTTAAGCCAGAGCCTCTTTACTTCAGGTCGTGGCTGCGGCTAAGGTGTGTAAAATTGCCCATGAATCTCCATCAGTGAAGAGCCTCCGCTTGCTTGTCACTGATAGAGACTTCTCCTTTAAGGCTGGCCAGTGGTGAGTGTGTTTCCCTTTTCCTGTCACATGGGAGGTGTTATAGGACTTCTGTGGGCAGCTATCCCCACTAGGAGAGAGGAATTCTGGGTCATTTCTGTTTGGGCATGGACAACTTGATTTTTTTTTTTTTTTCATAGTTATAACCCATATCTCCCTCTGTCATGTGTGAATCCTGCCTTGTATAGTCCAGTTTCAAACAAACCAAAGTGCTGGTCTGTGAAACAAGCAGCTGGACAATTGTGTCTGCAAACTGGTGCTTTAGAGAACACATTGCAGTCAACTGATAATTGCAGCTCTGATAATGGCTGCTGGGCACTCTAAAAACCAGTCTTTGTTCCAATAGACAGAGGAGCTGAAAAGGGCCTTGCTCTTCAGCTCGGATCCCCTTGCCCCTGTTCTATAGTCCTACAGTTAAAGGCGTGGGCCATCGCACCTGGCTACCTTATCTTTTTGAGAAGAGTATCTCTCATTGAGCCTAGCATTCAGTTGATTAAAAAGAATTAAAAAAAAAAAAATGATGAGGACAGATGTTAAGCCAAATTTGTGTTCTCAGGATTTTTCTGTTTTTGAATAGATAGGGTCTATAGCAGTACTTCTCAGCCTGCTATTTACATTACTACTTATAACAGTAGCAAAATTACTGTTATGAAATAGGAATGAAATATTTTCATGATTGGGGTCACTACAACATGAGGAACTGTATTAAAGGGTCATGGCATTGGATAGGTTCAGAACCCTGGTCTATAGTTTTCTTTCAGGGTCTTTGATTATAAGAGTGAGACCAGCTTCATTAGAGTAAGTTCCAAGTAATGTTTGGAATAGTTTCAGGCCAGTTGGTATTAATTCTCCAGTGAGTGTGGAATGCAGCTCACCAGTGATGCCATCTGAACCAAACTATTCTTTGTGAAGTTTTATTAATTCAGTCCATAAAATGTATGTAGATCTGATGAGGTTATTGTTTCTTTGTGTGCCATTTTTGATCATTGATGTCTTTTAGTAATATAAGTAGTTCAGATAAATTAACTAACTTTTAGCATAACTGTTGTTCTTCATAAAATTCCTGAAGATTCTTTCTATTTTCTAAGATTGGTTATGATTATCCCTTGTTTATTGAGTTGGGAGTTTATATCTTGTTAGTCTAACTAAAATCTTGTGGTTTGTCTCTGCTGTTTTTGACAATTTTCTTTGTTACTACAACAATGATGGTTTGTCTGTCTGTCCGTCATCCTTTTAGGGTTGATTTCTTTATCCCTGGAGTCTCAGTCATTGGTGGGTTTTCAATTTGCTCCAGTCCCCAACTGCTGGAACAAGAGAGAATGATAGAATTGGCAGTGAAATACACAGACCACCCTCCTGCTGTCTGGGTTCACAACAAGGTAAACAGCCACCTTTAAAAGACACCTTTTTTAGATCTCCTTAATTTTGTGGGTGTATTTTACCTGCATGTTTCTTTGTGTACCATGTACATGTCTGTTTCTCTCAGGGTCACTGATGGCTGTGGGTCACCATGTGAGTATTGGGACCCGACCCTGAGGCTTCTGTAAGATTGACAAGTGCTCTGAACTTCTGAGCATCTCTCCAGCACCGCAACTAACTTTTAATGTTGGAGATCTGAACATCTCCATCTGCCTCCATCAGATCTCTGTTCACCTCACATGGTTCACTTGTAATCTAGACCTGCAGGAGTAGGGTCTTGAGTGGTAAGGTGTCCAGTGGGAGGCCTGAGAACATGCGGCCTGCAAAATTACGCTGACTTCTCTAGGAGAGTGGAGAATCAGATCTTATCTTGTTGGTAAAATGTATTTTAAAAAGATTGGAAATATTCTGTTTTACCAAGCATTCTCTACAAATGTTTGAAAACCACCTGTTTCACATACAGTCTTACTATGGCAATCCTAAAGGAAGGAACTGCCTAGTACCTGGAGGGAAGCCATCTGTAGTTACAGAGTAGTGCTCAGTCATTAATGCTGAGTACATGGTGCTGCACACTAGTCTCCACAGGCTCTTAATACAGGTTCTGAGAAGATCAAGTTCTAACTGTTGCTTGTAACTCATGTTGCACCACAGGGCTTAACCCTAGCCCTACACATGCAGTTACCTCCTAGAAGGCCAGGTACAAAAGTGAAAGTTAGTTTTTGACCCTTCTTTCTGTCCTTACCATGGTATGTGTTTACCTACAACCTCCAAGGTTTTCTTATCTTCCTTTCCAAAATATAATCAGGAACTCAGCACTGTTTCATTCTTTTCATAGCAATCACTGATAGTCAAAAAGAGAAAGCAAAAATTAACTTTATTCTCATCACTGTGTATTTAAAGCCTGCAGATAAATCTTGTTTGTCTAGGAACCACATATAAGAAAGAGGGTAAAGATCTGCCCAGAGACCAGCAGAAATGTATGAGGGGAACAGACGTGTAGCATTGTCCTATACAAATAGCTGGGGAAAGAGGTAGAATGGAGTGGGTACAGTGGGCTAGGTTAGGAGAAGAGCCACACAAAGAGTCATAAACAGGCCATATCTGGAGTCAGAAATATGCCTTTGTGGCTGAGAGACCTTTGTGTGATGAAACTTTGCAAATTAGGTCACTATCTTGGTCCATGCCCCAGTATAAGACCAACATTCATACAGTTCTTCAGAAAAAAAACAAAAACAAAAAACAATCAAACAAAAATAAAACTATTACAATCTCAGAAAAGGAATCTAGGTACAGTTTTCTTAGATTGAGAGACTCAAATAAGGAACAATTTCCCTTAAATTAATTGATGAATTTATTATGAAAATGTGACTGTTTTTACAGATACAGATAAGTGACCTTGGAGCTTATACGGAAAAGTATAATGGCACTAGCCATTGTGAAGTCAGATTTGTCGTGGAGCCATTTTCAAAGGCTCTTTTCCTGTGAGTTTACTCTCCTTGAGCTGTTGGGGTGGACAGTGGAAATGTGTCTGGTGGCCGCAGGCTGCTCCATTGGCATGGACAATGTGCTTAAAGTCATCTTTTCTCTTATGGGCTTTGGTAGAACAAGGACTGCCCGAAGCTGTTCTGTGTTGTCCAGTCGCTGTGGAAAGGTTGCCTATTTCTCCTGTGGGATCTTAGTACTCAGACTTAGTACAGTCCTCTGCAAGGGGGATAAGGTCCTTTGATCTGCTGTGTGTTAGAGCATACAGACTGGACTTCTTTGTTCATGATCCACTAACAGTTCATACTTATCAACAGAAGGCAAAGGTGGCTTTTTCTTAGTCAAGTTTCTAAAAAACAATTGCTTTCTTTGTTCTCATTTTTACAAAATACTGAAGAGACCCAGAGAAAATGTTTCTTTCTCATTCCCCAGTTTCTTTTGCTCCGGGATTTTTGACAGAGAGAAGGGTACATGCAGGTGAAGAGGGCTGCTGCAAGAACGGAGCCTCTTTGTTTTGGGTTGTACTTTTTGGGCTTGAGAGGATGGAACGTTTGTATGCACTTCAGTGGCCAGTGCAGCCATGCCTAGAGTTATGTTCTCCTGAACCAGTGCCCCCTGCAGCACGGATTCTGATTGTAATGAAAGAGACTCAGAGCCAGATATCAGGGGAAGGCTGAAATATCAGAGAGAGGAAACACCACAGTTAAATCTCACCCAGCTATCTTCCAGCTTCCTCAGCCTTGCTCTTGGCCACTTCTAATTGCTGCTGTTTTTCTAAGCCTGCCTTAAATACCCTTCTTGCCCAGCTGTACCCCTTCCAGGTTAGGATTAAAGGGTTGAGCTACTCTATTTGGTAGTCACTCTTAAACTCACTCACAGAAACACAGAAAGATCTCTGTCTCTGGAGTTCTGAGATTAAAGGCGTAGGTCACCCTTCCATTCCCATGCTGGAATTAAAGGTGTGTGCCATTGAAGCTCAGTTGTTTGGCCTTGTACTCAAAGATCAAGAACTCCCTGATCTATGTCTGCCTAGTTTGACTGTGTGTTGATCTGTCAGTATTGCAGGTTTTATTAAATATGTAACATATCACCACAGCCCCCTTGAGGCTGTTTCTGTTGGGATGGAAGTCCATTTACTATCATGTACCAGTCCCCTACATACTTAAAATAGTTAAATAGCCAAGTGTAGGTGGATTTTGCCCTTTCGGAAGGATTTCCATTCATTGAACAGTTTTTTGCTTTGTTTTTTGTTTGTTTGGTTTTTTTTTTTTTTTCATCAATAGGTGATTTATTATGTTCTTGGGTTATCTCTCAGTTTGGTTATCATCAGTTGTAGAACCTGGAATTAAATCCCTGTCAGGAAATGTCTCCAGCTCACTGGTATGTGTGGTGCCAAGGACTGAGTGCCAAGGCTTTGACTCTCCAAAAGCATGTGATATGTTACTACTAAATTATGTTGATTTCTTGCAGGAACTTGCAGTCAGGCAACTGTGCTTTCAGTGTAAATGGCTGTATTCCTGAGTTCTGGCTTTAGAGGGAAGCAGACATTCTCAGCACTGTCCCCTTGAGAGCCACAGTAATCCTCTTTATATAGAACCCAGTGCTATCAGCAATTCCCTGCCCTCTGAGGAAAGACACATAAAACTGCAAAAGCACCCAAAACTCAAGTTCTCTAGCTGAGATCCAAAGGAGGAATAAAGGAAGGAAAGGGGCCCAAACGCCAAGAATATTTGCTTCCAAACACTCAGGCTTTGCAGAATGGAAACCACAAGATAGAGTGGAGCAGTCACAGGACTTTTACTAAAAACAGTGACCACAAATGTGTGGTCTGCACATGCAGCTGGTGTAGGCTTGCTGTGTGGGTGACAGGACACTCATGTTATTACCTGGGGTGTGGTCTTCCAGACAGTGAACACAGAGAAGCATAGTCTGCACACTTGCTACATTCTGGGTAATTCAGGTGAACTTAGATTTGTGCAAAGCAGTCCCAGAATTTACTTTTTTTTTTTTATAATTATAAATTTTTTTAATTATAAAACAAATTCTAAAAAATAATTTGTGGATAAATTACATTTAACAATAACAGTTTACAAAGAATTTATATTTATATTCTCTTTATGATTTGATCATCTGCATATTTCTGTGGACAAGTGATGGTTCCTAAAAGTAGTACTTCAAAGTTTTTTTTTTTTTTTTTTTTTCTTCCTTCTTTATTTTGTATTTATCAAAAAAAAACACAGTAAAAAGAATTTAAAATGTGGAAGAGTTAACAATAACTATACAGAGGATAAGAATGATAAGCATGGCTTATCAAGGGAAGAAATACAAATAAGATTGCTGCACATATATTTTCTTTGTGTTCATCTTTCCCTCTGAGTTTTTTTTTTTTTCATCCCTGTATATCCTTATTGAAAGTCTCTTCCCCCTCCCAACACATCTGGTCATTTTTTTCCTCTGCAACTCCCCATCCCCTCCCTGGGCAGGGAGCAGACAGTCCCATGGTCCCCCTGACCCAGTAATGCTTAGATCAGTCTCCACTTCTGGCCAAATCCAGTTCTTTCCCCCCTCCCTCAAGAGTGAGTCAGGTGTTCCTCTAGGTGGAGTGGGATCCAAAGGGTCAGTCCAGGGTGTTTCTGATCCCAAGCTGTTCAGTGGTTGTGGTTTGCCGCTTGGGCATGTTTGGCTTTTTTTCTTGTTTGTTTAGAGACCACTAGTGAGTGAGTACATCCCCTGCTTATCTCTCTGAGTTTGTGAGACTTCGCTCAGGAGGATATTCTCCAAATCCATCCATTTGCCTGTGAATTTTAGAATATCATTTTTCCTTACTGCTGCGTAGTATTCCATTGTGTAGATGTACCACAGTTTGTTAATCCATTCTTCAGTTGAGGGAC
>PVIH01019228.1:0-36028 GCA_004025045.1 Sigmodon hispidus | reverse complement strand
GGTTATGAAAAAATTCTTTACAGAAAAAAAACATAGTCATAGTCCATAACAAAGATTTCTGCAAGGACCCAAGGTGAGGGTACTTAGTAATGAGATGAGGCCACTGAAGCTGGGTGCCAGTGCCCTTACTAAGAAAATGCTGGATTCCTTAGTACAGGAGATATTCCTTCCCAAAAACCCTTCCCCTTGTTTGCCTCTGTTCCTATCCCTCACTCTTTTTCCCTTTGTTGGGACAGGGGCTCATTATATAGCATTGGCTGGCCTGAAATTCACTATGTAGACCAGGCTGCCCTCAAACTCACAGAACTCTACATGTCTCTATTTTCCAAGTACTAGAATTAAAGGTGTGAATCAACATGATTCACTAGCTATTCCTCATTCTTAAAGTCTCAATTCAACCCTTCTTCATAATTGTAATAAACAAGGCCACAGTGGGTGCAAGAGACCAAGGGTTACCTGTCTTATATGTGGTTACATTCCAACACCTTGTGGGTGTTTTCCATACAGTACGTAAATTTAAAAATGTTTGTTGCATGAACTAATGAATTAATAAATTTTCTGCCCTTATGGCTTTGCCAAAAAAAAAAAAAAAAAAGAAGAGGTAGATATTGACAAAGGCATTTTCAGCATCAAATGAGATGATAATGTATTTTTTTCTTTCAGTTTGCTTATATGACTGATAACATTGACAGATTTTCATATGTTGAACTATCCTTGAATCTCTAAGACGAATCTTACTAGATCATGGTGGATGATTTTATGATGCATTTTTGTATTTGATTTGCCAGTATTTTATTGAGTATTTTTGCTCCAATGTTCATGAGGGAGGCTGTTCTGTAATACTCTTTCCTTATTGTGTCTTTGTTTTGTTTAGGGATCAGAGTGACTATAGCATCATAAAAAGAACTTAGCAATGTTCCTTCTGGTTTTAATGTGTGGAACAATTTGGAGATAATGGTATTAGTTCTTCTATGAAATTCTGGTAGAATCCTGCACTGAATCCCTTTGGCTCTGGGATTTGTTTGTTTGTTTGTTTGGAGAATTTTAATGACTGCTTCTTATTGCTTAGGGGTTATAGGTCTATTTAAATGGTTTATATGGTCTTCATTTGATTTGGTAAGGGGTAACTATGCAGAAAATTGTCTATTTCTTATAAGTTTTCCAATATTGTGGAGTACAGATTTTATGTCCCTTATTTTATTTCTGATTTTGTTAATTTGGATATTCTTTCCCTGTTTTTTGGTTAATGTGTATAAGGGTTTGTCTATCTTGGTGGTCCCTACACTGCTAACTTCCTGGGTAAACCTTTGACCAACTCTCAATCTGAATTCAAACTTAGTATTGTAAGCAAGCATTCACTATTGAGCTTGGTGAGGTGTGCAGCAGAGCAAGTAAACAAAATCCAAAAACTAATTATGGCATTCTGCAGATAGAATATCAAATTTCTTTGAGGCACAAATATTGGGATAAAGAACTGAAAAAAAAATGAGGTGATGCTGTAAGCACAGGCCAATCTAGGGAGTAACAAAATTAAATGTTAAATACTAAATGCATAATGATTTTGTTCATAATGGACTATCAAATAAACATGACTGTTAATGTATAACAAAGAGGAAAACGGACAGGACATAAGGAACCCTGAATTTAGTTCATAAAGTTACATGTGAAATGTGGCAAGAGGTTTATATCCAAAAGACTTTCCTAAGTGTGTCATCACAGAATATGACTAGGTACTGCACATCTGTGAAAAGAGCTCTTTTTCTTATCAAGAACTTCAAATGCTAATAACCAATATGCACTGGGAACCATAAAACTTGCAGAGTGACTATTATAACATTTTATACATTCATATTACCCTCATATACTAACGCCCTGGTTGTAAAGATCAGAGATTTGAAAATTGGGAAATTTTAATACTTTACTTGACATAAAAGTAAATGAGATGAGTTAAGGCTAGAAATCCAGTCCAAGTCTGACTGGTTGTTCTGGTTAGATTTCTCTTAGGAGATAAACACTACAAGTTAAAACAATGTGGGGAGGACAGGGTTTATTTTATCTTTCAACTTGTAGATCACACTGCATCTCTGAAGCAACAGGGCAATATCTCAAAGCAAGAACCTCAAGGCAGTAACTGAAGCAGAGGTTTAAATTCCCTCTGAAACACAATGCTGAAACTCTAGTGTCCAGCTATTATCATAACTCCAGTAACAATTTCTTAAAAATGTAGTTTTTGAACCCATGTTTTATGTTTAGGTCATCAAGGAAAAGGATATGTGTATCTAACCTATGTACCCAAAACTTGACAAATGATAGATATATATTAACAGGAACTAGTTGTCAACTAACTTCTAAATCATTTTTGCTGTCAAAATATCTTACTTAGGTCTTGGCTACATTGAACTTTTTTTCTAAGAAATGTTTTTAATTGAAACCCTAAACCAATCTTCTTGAGCTAAAACATTTTACTATGACTAGGACAAAAATTAGCTTAGCTAATAGAATGAAAAAAAAAAAACACAAAGGGTTAAATGTTGTTTTGCCAAACAAGTAAAACACTTTAAGATGAGTGTGTGTGTGTGTGTGTGTGTGTGTGTGTGTGTGTGTGTGTGAGAGAGAGAGAGAGAGAGAGAGAGAGAGAGAGAGAGAGAGAATGTATGTGTATAGGTATGTATAGGTATATTGTTCACAACTGCAAATTAGGATTGGATTAGACATAGGGCCTATTAAATTTCAATTTAATGGCTTTAAAATATGAGAGGGCTATTTTACTGAATTATTGAACACAGTTAATTGCAGGTTGTGTACTGTGAACTATTGATCCAATAATTATTCATGTGGACTATTAAAAAGGGATGATTCATTTTTATTTTACCATTTTAGGCAATCTTAATGTATTATTGAAAATTTGGGAGCTAGGCATAAAAGACCTTTAGTATAATACTGTATTTCTAAAGTAGGGCAGGTCTATGTGGGAGTCCAAGGTAACATTATACAGTATAATCAAAAATTAAGTAACTTTAAATTTCAATAGGTGAAAAAGGATAGCCTTTCCCTTCAGTTGCATATTTTAATTGCAGAACTATCTGCACTGACTTATGAACCTTTCCAATATAGCTGAAATATTTAAGTATGACATATAAAATATTTTAAGTGCCTTGCAGATCTTTCGCAAAATAATTGAAGGGACTGTCTTTCTTTCTTAATTTCTTTTCTGTTCTAAAAAATGACTTATTTAACTCAGTTACTTTTTTTCTCATATTAAGTACAAAGGAATTGGGTCAGTGGAGACTTTCACTGTGGGTGCTTTGAACACATCACTTAACTAGAAGTAAAAAGGACAGCTCATTGAATTCTTTGTAAATCCTGCATGTTATTTTTAATGCATCCAGTTTTTGTTGGTATGCTTCGACACGTAATGGGCATCTTAGTTCTCCTCAAACTGGACAGGTTATGCAACACTTAGTAATTCACTATTAAAGAGAGTAATTCACTATTACTCAGAAGCAATGCTGTTACTCCAGGAGTGTCTTTTATTCCCTGAAGCCAATTTACTGTGTAAAGTTCCATCTTGTATAGCACCAACCTTAACTCATGACAATATTGTCACTGTGTCCCCATATGCTCTCACTCATGTTGCAGGACCTTACAACCACTGAGTCAGAAGGCTTTTCTCCCATAATGCCTTTGCTAGTGCATTGTAGTTTCTACGGTGCTGTTCAAAAAAAGTCATATTGCTGTTTACTGTTTATTTTATCCATTCAACTCTGAAGTAAAACTTAAAAGTGGTGTGTGTTGGAGGGGGTACTTACCTATGACTCATTTTGAGAATTGGTGGAAGGTATACATTTTTGGTTTTTTAGAAGTATCTTGGTTAGTAGCTTGGTGCTTCAAATTAAGCCTGTTTACTATAAAGAGAATTTTAACAAATTCCTGCAATAAGATGTAAAACCAAGATACACAGTCTTAACTCCAGTTCCTGGTGCTTAAACACATCAACACATGTAGTCATGAGCTGAATGACTATTTCATGGTGCTATCCTTCCAGTATCTTCTGATTGTTGTTATCATGTCTGCACATTTCTTTGAAATAAATCAATGAAATGAAAAAAAAAACAGAAGCAATGCTGTATATACTGCCTAGGTGAACACAGTCTAGTCAACAATTCAACAGATTTGTGATGTGAAAGGCAAAACAAGTCTATCAACTTCCAAAAATACATATCTGGTAAGAAACAGAGCTTAGATTGCAAAGCCAGCTCTGACATTACTGAATATCATTTTCTCTATCTTTTATATTGTCTTAATTAAAGCATTATATATGTTCTTTTCATAAATAGAGTTAGGTGGAATAAAGCCATGTGATGGCTAAGGGACTTTTTCTGCAAAAGGAGGGCCTATGAGTTGGAGTACCCGTGTATAGAAAGCTACTGTCATATGAGGCTAGTGTCTAGAGTGAGAAATGTGCAGCAGAGTAAGACCTTACCTAACAAATTGAGGAGTTTGCACATCAGCTTGGGAACAAATGGACCCACTGCTGTTAGGTTATTATCACCATCACTGATGAAGAAGCTTGGTAGAAAGCTATGAAAACCTTACTTAGTTGGAAGCCAGAAAGCTAGTAGTATGTTCAAATAACAGATGACCAGGGCTTTAGCTTGAGTTATGAACATACTTTCTTCTACATATCAATCCCTTGGGGATTCTGCTAAAATGAAAATTATGATTCATTAGTTCTAGGGTCTGAAATAAAATTATAAATCTCTAATAAGCTTTCATGGGATTCTAATATTTCTATTTGACAGAATGCCCAAACATAGCAGAAGAAAAATATAGCTTTTAAAGTTTTGTCCCTAAACTAAGATAATTAGGGTCATCTAAGAATTGGTTATAACTGTGCATTGGCTATCCTGATCCCATATAAATTAAACAAAACTATGAAGAATAGACTGAAGAAAATTCATTATGTTCAAATTTCTAAAATTATACTTCACTGGAATGTATAACATTGAGGGGGGAAATGGAGAAAAATAGCATTGTAATATGTATTAAAGTGGCAAAGAACTTACTGAGAGTCCAAAGTGGTCAAAGATGATATCACTTTTTTCAAACCCTTGTATTTTCCTTAAATTTGAAAGTTACTTTTTTTTGATAATAAATATGACATGGTTAGAAAAATCTAACCTCTTCTGTAATACAATAAAGTAATTTGAACATCTAGACCAATTCCATGAAAGGCCTTGTGATGCCTGGGAATATCCTGTAAAAGCATTGTGAGTTAATACAGATTAAACTTATGAGAAAGGTGCATCCAAACTTTATATAAGACACACATGAAATATAAGGCAATCTTCAAGAGATGTAAACACTCTTGCTGCTTTAGGCTATAATGTATGTCATCTTACCAAATAATTTTAATTAGAATACCATCAGTTTAAGAGGAACTGAGCAAACCAACACTAGAAACCCTGCTACTAGTGGAAAGCTTGATTTAAATGGCAAGGAATTTATGTTTTTAGTTAATACAGAGTCATAGGAATAAAAATGATAAATAGATACATATAGGTTCCATACTCTTTGACACAAATAAAAAAATTGTAAAGCAATGTTGTATACAACAGATAAAATTTCCAAGTCTCAGTAATGCTTCAGTTTGAGCCCAGAGCCTCTGTTCTAAGCCATTTTATTCTGGAGAATTGTTGTCTTTTGAGAAATGAGTCTGGGTTAATCATTTGACAATTGGAAACAATGGTTCTTAAAGGATAGACCATGATTTAAACATAGCATTGGGCAAGCCACCATGAATCCATGGCTGAGACTACAAAATTTCTTATCATTTTAGTTACTGAGTCTCTATAACTCACCATTTTAGTGGCTGGGTTGGTTATAGGCTTTATTGAAGAATGTAATTCTATAATTTTGCTAAAAGGACATCAAATTGCCTTCTAAAAACCTACATGTATTTTTATACATTTCATCTGATAACACAGAATGCTTATTCTCATTCCCATCTTATGAAATAGAAGTTTCCTGATTGGATCAGTAAAGATTGCTTAAATCTGAGGTGGTCAATTAAAGTTGGCCACAGAGATTTGACATTGGGTTTATCAAAGATGAGATCTTCAAATGTAAATCTGTAAGGTTCTGTGCCACTAAATCTTATTAATAGAGCACCAGGAAAGTAATATCCTATAGACCCCATTTCTAATCTTTAAGGAAAGTGAGGTCTTGTGTTTGGTTTCTGAGACTTCTGAACCTCAAAGCATTTTATTATGACACCACATTAAAGAACACTGCATGGGATTATAGCATGACTAAGATTAACTAAGTTGGCCCATGCTCTTTCCTTTTCTAAGGCACTAATCATTGTCTGAAGAGTGAGTTAATACAGACTAAGCATTGTCTGAAGACCACAGAGTCACCTTAGTGATATTCCATGGAAAACTGCTATTACTCAGCCTAACTCTGTCTTAACTACTAGCAAAATACAATACTTAAACATTCATTCTCAACCAGAAAGGTTTGGGTGGCTACTTAGTCTACATCATATCTAAAGCACTCGACTCCTTTTTCTTGTACCATAAAGTACCATTTCTACTTTTTCCTTTCTAAAAGGCAATCTATTGCTCCTCTACTTGTATAAATCTTATTTTAAAAAATTACCAATTTTCAGTTTCTCTCTCTGTGTGTGTGTGTGTGTGTGTGTGTGTGTGTGTGTGTGTGTGTGTGTGAGAGAGAGAGAGAGAGAGAGAGAGAGAGAGAGAGAGAGAGTCTGAAAAACCTAGACATCATATTAACGTTGCCTGTTTTCTCACTCTTGTCGGAACTATTCATATTCCTTTCAATATTAATTGCTTGCCTGTGCCATATTACTGGTTATTTTTTGCAAAAGACAGACTTGCCATTTGAACCCTCAAATCCACCTTTACTGACAACTCTTTAAAGACAGTGTTAGAGCTCCTTACAAAATATTTCCTTGCAAAATATTTACCACTTAAAGACAAGACAACCCCTTATAACATGAAAAGTCTTCACTAAATCCAACCATATACTCTTACAGTTTGACTTTATAAACCTAGAGAGCTGTAAAACGCCAAGTTATTTAACATGGAATGATGTTGTGTCTGCTAGTAGAGGCTCAGAATTGTCCACTCTGTGTCTAAAGCAGAATTATAAATTAAAGGTCTTTCTGGGCCAATGTAGTGAAACATTGTATCAAAATTAAAAAAGAAAAAAAGAAAGAGGGTAAGAAACACAGTTCAGTGATTTAGCACTTGCATATCATGAATTAGGCCTTAGGTTTGATCCTCAATACTTAAAAGCAGAAAAAGAAAAAAAAAATGAAAATCAAGGAAAGATCTGTGCTTGAGGATACATGTCCACTTAATCTCACTTTGCACTGGGCTTTCCTCCATTCCTCAGTGATTTTCACTGAGGACAAAAAAAAAATGTTTACTACATTATTTTTCTAGTGATCCATCTTGTTTTTCTATGTTATAAAGAAAGAAAGAAACCATTCACAGAAAAGGAGAAAGACAAAGAAAAAAATCATTTCCAAGACTGCAACTTTGATAAAAAGGCAAGAGACAGTTGAGACACCTCTCTGCTCCCTGAGGACTTAGCCACTACTCATGCACCTGCAGACATACTTTTTGAATCTCATTGGAATGTTCAAATACGCCTACAGGGGCACACACATGTACACACACACACACACACACACACACACACACACACACACACACACACGTGCATGCATGCACATGCATGAAAATTAAAAAAAAAAACCTAATTAGGAAGAGGAAGGGAATAACAAGAAAGGAAGTTAACAAGAGTAAGCATGATCAAACTATTTCATATGAAAATGTGGAAATAGCTTAACCATTATACATAAATGTATGCTTCTTAGCATACATGTATATGCGTATGTGTATATATATTAAGAAACATGCTGGAAATTTTTTATAATAGTTTCTTCATTGACTAAGGCGAAGGGCAACCAAGCAGAGTGGCTAGTTGATGAGACTGACTTGGAAGGCCTGGAAATCCTTCACAGGTGCACGGAATCTTTATGATGACAGGCATTCCCTAAACCACAGAAAGTACTCAGATTTCTGTCTCTACCTCTGTGCTGGCATTCTGACTTATCATCTCTCCTCTGGGTTGTAAAATTTATGTCAAGAAAGTCTCTCACACTTCTCTATATTCAGAGTTTTATAAATCACAGACCCAGCTTCTTTAATAGTTCAGCTGTAAAAGCTAATGACCAACCACAGCACAATACCTTGAATGCTTGGTAAACAGAACTTGGGAAGAACCCCAAAGCAATTCCAGAGATCTGTTTTATTACTTATCTCCCAGAGTGCACTCAGGCTTTCCTAAGCCAAAAATTGACATTCTAATGCTGAGAAAGATCCTCTTATAATCAGGAAGAACACCAAAATTAGGGAAATACAATTAAAATACAGTGTATTTTTTTGCTCTATTATTTTGGCAATGATAAAATTTATCCAATCAGATAATTAGAGTAATTATAAATCAGTAAGTTATTTTGTGGAAGTTCTGTTCCAACTGACTTGTGTCAGATCCAGGAATTTGTGTATCACATATAGTTTTTTTGTTTGTTTATTATTTCGTTATACATCTTTTGTTCTTTTCCTTTTTAAAACCTTCATGTTGCCCAATATATGTTCTTATTTTTATTTTTAACTTTTAAAACAACTCATCACTGTTTGCCCTCCCTCTCCTTTTGCAGTCCTCTCCCAGCTTCCCTCCATCCCACCCCCCTACCCATTTCTCAGAGAGGAGAAGGACTCCCAGTGTGTGTCAATGTAGTCAGGCCAACACAGTTGAGGTAGGACCAAGGCCCTCCCCCAGTATCAAGAGTGTCCCCCAGTATCAAGGGTGAGCAAGGTGATCCTCTGTAGGGAATAGAAACCAAGAAACAAGTTTATGCACGAGGAATAAATTCTGGTCCCACTGCCAGAGGCCCCACAAACTGCCCATGCAATTTGGCTGTCATCCATATACAGAGGGTTTAATTCAGTCCTATGTAGGTTCCCTTACTGTCAGTACAGAGTCAGTGAGTTCCAAATAGCTCCAGTCAGCTGTCTCTGTGGGTTTCATCATCGTGATCTTGACCCCTTTACTCATATAATCTCTCCTCCTTCTCTTCAGCTGGACTAGAAACTTCCCTCAGTGCTTAGCTATTGATGTTTGCATCTGCTTCCAACAGTTGTGGGATAAAGATTCTATAATGACAATTAGGGTGCTCTTCAGTTTGATTATAGGTGAGGGGGAGGGGCAGTATAGGCACCCTCTCCACTATATGGCACCACCAGAATCTATTGATTCTATAGATTGTTTTCCTTTTGCTTTTTTTTTCAAAGAAGCATGTTATGAATACCAAATTAAAATATTTATGTAAAAGGGGTTTACCAAGAAGTTGAGTTGAGATGAAAATATCATAAACCTAGTAGAAATGCATTTCTAAATTACAGTCATGTCATGCCATTGAACATTTATGAATTCTTATGGACATATAAAAAGACTTGTCTCTAATTACATACAAGAATTCCTTTGGCAATTTATATGGTCTAGGATGTTAAATAATCCCTAATGATACCCAGTCAGAAAGTATCGTTAATTTTATTTAAAAAAAAAACATACAGTATGCTAAATAGAAAAACAATGTTCTCTATCAGTGAAATGTCAGAATTGAATTATTTAAACAGAGTTTCTTTCTAGATTCATCTGTTAAGTTTATGCCACTTAGAAGCAACTTCAAAAGAGAACTCTCAATTGTGGAATTATATTATATTGGCATGTTTGCATGGTTGATAGTTAAAGGGGGCAGGCTGAGCCCCTTGGCAGGTAATAGTAACCCTGAGAAGCTGGGACTGAGATGCATATAAATCTAGCAAAATTATGTCTGTGAGCAAAGTAAAGAGCAAGCTAGAGTTTTTCATGATTTTATTCTCAAGCTCCTACCTTGAGTTCTTGTCCTGACTTACCTTGACGGTAGACTATAAGATGAAATAAACTCTTTATCTCCCTCATTGTATTTTGTTCAGAGCATTTTATCACAGCAAACAGAAAAAAATGGTGCCAAAAGTGGTGTGTGTGTGTGTGTGTGTGTGTGTGTGTGTGTGTGTGTTGAACCAAACCACACTGATTTTTATACCTTTGAACAATTTTATTGGAGAATTGAGCTAGAAAAACCATTGTGCTCAGTGGTTATTTAATTAACTAGTGGAATCTTTAAACCCTGTATTTTAGTTTTGTGGCTATTCGCAATCTAAACTAATTTGAAAAGTCAAGTAAAAAATAGCATTTAAAATATAATCTCAAGTGCATTAAAACATCATATGACTATGGTTAGATGTATGTGTTCCTAGAAACATTTGAAAGATGGCTCTTATAAATATTCCAACTCATCTTGCCTTTATGGCAGTGGTTTTATTCATTAAGTAAAAATCATGCTACAAAAATCCAGTAAAGGAAGGACTTGCTTGTGAGGTCTCAGAGGGAAGAAAGTAAGACATGATCGGGGTCAACATTGTAGGATCTTTTGAATTAAGTTTTTTGGACAACTTTGTACCTAGGCAGAAAAGCTGTGGCTTCATAAGAAAGCTAGCAGAGCATAAGATTGGAAATGTACTCAGAGAAAGCCAGTAAAGAACATTCCTCCATGACCTCCATGACATCTGTTTTAAGCTCATCCTTTTTTTTTTTTTTGTCTTGTCCTGATGTCCATTAAGAATCTGTTTTGACACAGAAAAATGATAATGTAATAAAAATAAATTCTTTTATTCCCTAAGTTGTTGTTGGCCATGATGTTTATCAGGAAGCAAATTAGGTCAAAAAGTAAAAATATTTTATTTCTTTACACCCAGGAATCCGAAGAAAAATAATAATTTATTAGTGTTACAAGAAATCCAAATTTTAAAAAAGAAGAGAAAACAAATATTTAAACCCAAGCATACTGGTACAAGGCTATTTTCCAGGTGTTGTAGAAGATTTCCCGGCCCATTTATGCCAGAAGTTCGTACCTGTCCTGAGGCAGCTTCCCTTCCCCCCACACCCCTGCCAAGAAATGAATCAGATGCTTATATTAATTTCATACTGTTTGGCCCATGTCTCAAGCACATACTAGCTAGCTCTTTCATCTTAATTCAATCCATTTCTAGTATTCTATCTGCTACATGGCCTGGCCTGTGGCTCACCTGGATTCCTTACATGATTCTTCCTAGGTGATCAGATGGAGATTGATTAACTCTACCCACCTTCTACCTGTCTGTCCTCTGATCCTCCACCTACTTCTACAGTGCTCCACATAGTCCAAACAGCTCCTTTATTTTCAGCATACAGAGAACATTTCCACCCCACCAGGTTTCTTACATAAGTTTCTCTGAAGCATCTGCAATTATCGTGATGACCTTCTATAGACAAATATAGCACTACTAACATTAAATTTCACAAGAGGGCATGGGTTGAATTTGATGATGATGGTGGTGGTGATGATAATGTTGATGACAGAGTGTATAGCTTTGCATTCTGGAGCCTCATATATGAAAAACATATGTTCAATGCTTTCCTAAGTCATATTATATTATGTTGCTATCATTTATAATTAATGTAAACTTCAGTGAAGTTATCTAACATGAGAAATTTGGGTAGCCTTTTGAAGCAACTAAGACAAGAAACTAGAAAATTATTCACATGTTGCAAAGAGAATCAATTTAGTATAGGTGTCTTTACCATTGAAGTATACTGTTAGGCATGCTACTGGTTAGCTGGTAAAAGTCATTAATAGGGCTTTATGTGAAAGATAATTTTCTATTGTCAATTTTCAACTTCCTCATATCTGTCAATACTAACAAATATTGCTGAGTCAGACATGTGAATCTCTTCTGGAGCTACAGATTTTGAGAAGTACACCAGAAGAATTCCTACAAGTCCTGTGCTAGCATGTACTCTAAGGGAAGATTCAGGCCAGTGTGGGCCGCACTGTAAGACTTGGTCTCAATATAGAAATGATAATGTTATTAAAACCATCTTTTCCACACTTGTTTACCTCATCATTTACATTTCCTAAGGGTACTGCCTGAGGTACCCTTTAGTCATCTACATCAAAGAAAACTACTTCTTGAACAAGCATGAGGAAAAAAAAGAAACAAGTTATAATTTCTCTGAGGGCTTTAAAATAGAGGGCCGTACTAGTAACTGAGTATTACAGGATTCCTAACTGTGGGAGAAGGAAGGCTGGCACATTTCCAGGCATATTAGCAAATTCTTGTTTTACTTGACTCTTTGATAGTGGAGACCTGAGCTTTAGGATCTCTGACTCCACAGTGACATCTGGACCTCTGATTTCCATAGCTTTGGGTAAAGCATACCATTTCTTTTAGCTAGCCTTTGTTTGTAAATTGATTTCTTCATTAATGTTCTAGTCCACAGGGGAAGTTAATTAATTAATGTACATAAAGTGCTTCAATTAAGGTAATTGACATTACTTGCAGATAGTCTCATCAGTGACTCTTTGGGAATAATCCAAAATCACTTCTTTCTCAAGAGATTTCTGATAATTACTCCAGTGTTCTTATGGAAGTCCTGTGATACAGAAGCTATTTCCAAAACCATTAATTATTTTTCTATGGAAGTTGATGCCAGGTATTAAGATGTGTGTCATATTTGAAACTCTGTTACTTGGATAACTCATGTTTTCTCTGTCCTAATATATAAATCACTTGTCTGCCACTAAGGAGAAAAATGACATTATATTATACAATTTTGTAAACTTTGTCTTGAGCTTTAGCAGACAAGAACAGAGCAGTAATTGGAGCCACCTCTATTTCCAGCACTTTCCCTACTTAAGTCCTAATCCTTTTCTTTTTCTCTTTGGCTGTTCACTAAATTTTGCAAGCTTTAGTTCATTATTCTATATAAAAGACATAAATGGTAATACTATTTGCATAACACCATTGACTGTAATCTGAGGATAGTTCCAGGATAGAGTTCTGATGCCATATGGGAAACCTGTACCTGATGTACAAGTGATGAGAGACATAAAATACTGACTCATTGTGCTAACAAATGAACAGAAGAAACTGTAGCTTGAGAAACACATGAGGACAAGAGATGAATTATACCCATTTTTCTAATTATGACGCTAGAGGGTGAGAAATTGTTACCTGAATTATATTTGGAATTAGGCAGACAACAAGCACCTGACCTTGGATACAATTCACTCTTCTGTGTTTGTCTTACCTTCAAAAATAAAAGAAGAAATTTTATAAAGTTATTTGTTCATCCTTGTGTTTTGTGCTGGTGCTCCTTTAAAGATAGCACTGGTACAGAGCCTTCCATAGAAAAGCACTGAGTGCGCAGCATACTGGTTTTCTTGGTCGGGGCAGCATAGGTCTACTCATTTACTCTGGTTAAATGACCGATTTTATAACTTTATTGTGGGCTGGAGGGATGGCTTAGCCATTAAAGGCTAGGCTCACAACCAAAAATACAACTTTCTTATTATTTCCTGAGGTTTGATTCAGTTTTAATTTTTTGTTTAATGTTGAGAGGATTTCAGTTCTGATCTTAATAATCTTACTTCATATATACTTATTTTACATCCATGTGTAACCAACTCAGACTTCTTGGATTGAGAATGAGCTCTTGAGTTCTTTATACTTCTGGAAAATTATCACTAGAAGACAACCAAGCTCTGAGCACACAAGTCTTATTTGGCAGATATCTTTAATTTATAAATGACTGTTTCGTTTATTCCGTAGTCATTCTTTCAGAAAGAAGATTGGCTATTATCAGGATCTGCCTTTTATTTCACTGGAAGATGCTATAAATTGTTATATAGACAAAACACTCTGGAAAGTGAGAACTCTAGACCTCAATGAGAGGATGAAAGAAAATACACATAGCTCTTACCATCAGTGATTAAACAAATGAGAGAAGATTGGCTGCATTCTTGAAAGGCAAATAGAATCCCGACTCTCAGACAAATCACTCAGCAGTATGCCCAGAATCACATGACATTCTTCATTTCGGTTATATTTGTTTTATAAGCAGTAATTTTTTTATATATATTTCAATGGATAGTGTAGGGGTTGAATTTATTGTTTATGAGATTACTAAGTTTTAAAAATTTCGCACAATACATAATTAAGTCAATAATTAGGTGTGGTAGACCTCATATTTTCAGATTTACTTTTTATATATTTTTAACTAGTCATCCTTTGATCTCCATTTCCTACACTTTGAAACCATTCTTTGTTATTCAGAAATGTTTATTTGGAAGGAATACTATAATTGTATAATGATAGTTTTGATTCCTATGTTTTAACAAAATAATTAGTATAATTTTTGTTGAATTTAATTGTGTGTGTGTGCATACTTGGAAACACATGGTTCTGAAGGATGTGTTTCCATCCAACACAGGATGGCCAAAATAAGCATGTGCAAGTCTCTTTCACCATGTAGATCCTGTAAATTAATCTTGAGTATTCAAGTTTAATATCTAGGACCTTTAGCTTCTGTGCAATCTTGCCTGCCCAGGAAAAAACAGTAATGAACTAATCAGAAAACATATAGACTTTGATAAACACTTTTATATTACAGTTATTATTTTATTCTCTGAATTGTGAACCATCATAGCCAGCTTCCATCTATTCAAATGTGAAATGTATCAATAAATAGTATCCTCTGAGAATAAAGACATTTCTGCTTGAGTAAAAAGTAGCAAGCTGCTGGGTATTGTTATACCCAAAGCTCAACCACCAGAAAGATCACCAGAGACAAGGATGTCCGGAATGCAACAGCAAGGTTTATTGATAGCATGATAAAAGCTAGCAGGGAGCTTGTACCAAGCTTCTGTGGTAAGAGAGCAAGGAAAAGGTGCTGTCCTTGGTTACTGGGGGTTTTTATTGGCAAAAACTACAATAGAGTTGGTTGCTTGGGGCCATAGTGCTGGCATACAACTAACTGGCTTGTGCTCAGGAACTTTCTGCCCCAGAGTATCTTTGGACTCCACCTGAGAGGACCCTACCTGGACACAATCTGATATGGTTGATTTTTCCCAGAACTGAGGAAGCAAAAATGTATTCCTCTCCTAGAAGTGGGCAGATGTCTTGGCTAATCTCCCAGAACTGAGCAGGTAGAAAGCTATTCTTCTCTCAGAACTGGGCAACCCCCACTAGGTCTAATTTTTTAGGACATGTTCTTTTCCCAGGATTAGTCAAGCATGACTATTCTTCTCACAAAACTGGGTAGGCTCACTGCAAGAGATGTGAAACTAAACTTTATTTTACCTTTTTATAAAATAACTACTAAAATACAAAATGGGTTTTTTTTGAGCTAAGTTTATCTTTTTAGGTATATGCAAGACTTATTCCATACTGCTGCCTGATAAATGCAGTTTTATCATGTTGTTATACTTTGGAATTAGCCTACATAAACACTAAACCCTGCACATTACCCACTGGGCAGAGAAGAGTCATCTTTTATTTTTTCTTTATTTTTTTTCTTTATTTATTTTGTATTTATCAAGAAAACAGTAAAATGAATTTAAAATGCTGATAAGTTAACAATAACTATAAATAAAATAAAAATCATAAGCATGAAATATCAAGAGTGATAATGCACATAAGTTTACTACACATAAAATTACTTTGTGTTCAGCTTTTCCTCTGAATTTTTTTTTCTATCCCTGTATATCCTTATTCAAGGTCCCTTCCCCCTCCCGCCACATCAGGTCATTTTTTCTTCTCCACAACTCCCAGTCCCCTCCCTGGGCAGGCAGCAGACAGTCCCATGGTCCCACTGACACAATAATGCTTAGTTCAGTCTCCACTTCTGGCAAATACAGTTTTGTCACCCTCTCTCAAGAGTGAGTCAGGTGTTCCTATAGGTGGAGTGGGATCTGAAGGGTCAGTCCAGGATGTTTGTGATCCCAAACTGTTCAGTGGTTGTGGTTTGCAGCTTGGGCATGCTTGGCTTTTTCTTGTTTGTTTGTTTAGAGACCAATAATGAGTGAGTACATCCCCTGCTTATCTTTCTGGGTTTGTGATACCTCGCTCAGGAGGATATTCTCCAAATCCATCCATTTGCCTGCAAATTTTAGGATATCATTTTTTCTTACTGCTGAGTAGTATTCCATTGTGTAGATGTACCACAGTTTGTTAATCCATTCTTCAGTTGAGGGACATCTAGGTTGTTTCTAGGTTCTTGCTATTACACATAACGCTGCTATGAATATAGTTGAGCTAATACCCTTGGAGTGTGAGTGTGCCTCTTTAAGGTATATACCCAGAAGTTGTATTGCTGGGTCCTTGGGGAGATTGATTCTCAATTTTCGGAGAAACCATCATATTGCATTCCAAAGTGGCTGAACAAGCTTACACTCCCACCAACAATGGAGGAGTGTTCCCCTTGATCCACATCCTCTCCAACATAGACTGTCATCTGTGCCTTTTATCTTAGCCACTCTAATAGGTGTTAGGTGGTATCTCAAATTTGTTTTGATTTGCATTTCTCTGATGGCTAAAGATGATGAACACTTTTTCAGGTGCCTTTCAGCCATTCATAGTTCCTCTGCTGAGAATTCCCTTTTTAGATCTGTACCCTGTTTTTTGATTGGGTTATTCAAGGTTTTGGGCTCTAGATGTTTGAGCTCTTTATATATCTTTGAGATCAGTCCTCTATCACTTGAAGGATTGGTGAAAATATTTTCCCATTGTGTAGGCTGTCATTTTGTCCTATTGACAGTGTTCTTGACTTTGCAGAAGCTTCCTAGCTTCAAGAGATCCCACTTATTGATTGTTGGTCTTAGTGTCTGTGCCACTGGTGTTATATTTAGGAAGTGGTCACCTGTGCCAATTCGTAGAAGTGTATTTCCCAGTTTCTTTTCTATCAAGTTCAAAGTGGCTGGGTTTAAGTAAGTTGAGGTCTTTGATCCACTTGGATTTGAGTTTTGTGCAGGGTGACAGGCTCAGATCTATTTGCATTTTTCTACACACTTCCATCCTTCTATGCCAACACCATTTGTTAAATATACTATCTTTTTTCCATTGAATGTTTTGGGCCTCTTTTTCAAAGATCAGGTGTTCATAGGTTTTTGCATTATTGTCTGGATCCTCAATTGTATATCATTGGTCCACAAGTCTGTTTTTATGCCAGTTCCAGGCTGTTTTTATTACTGTAGCTCTATAGTATAACTTGAAGTCAGGGATGGTCATACCTCCTGAGGTTCTTTAGTTGTGTAAAATTGTTTTGGCATTCCTGGATTTCCTGTTATTCCAAATGAAATTGAGTATTGTTCTTTCAAGGTTCAAAAAATATTGTGTTGGGATTTTGATGGGCAGTGCATTGAATCTGTAGATTGCCTTTGGTAGAATTGCCATTTTTACTATGTTGATCCTACCAATCTAGGAACATGGGAGAGCTTTCCATTTTCTGATATCCTCTTCAATTTCTTTTTTCAGTGATTTAAAATTTTTGTCAAATAGGTCTGTTACTTCTTTGGTTATAGTTACTCCAAGGTATTTAATACTATTTGCAGCTATTATGAACGGTAATGTTTCCCTTATTTCATTTTGAGCTCTTCTATCTTTTGTGTATAGAAGGGCTACTGATTTCTTTGAGTTAATCTTGTATTCTTCTACATTGCTGAAGGTGTTTATCAGCCGTAGCAGTTCTTTGGAAGAATTTTGTGTGTCACTTATGTATACAATCATACAATCTGGAAATAGAGATAACTTCACTTCTTCTTTCTAATTTGTATCCCCTTAATCTCTTTTCGTTCCCTTATTGCTTTAGCTAAAACTTTGAGAACTATATTGAATAGATAAGGGGAGAGAGGACATCCTTGTCTAGTTCCTGATTTTAGTGGGATTGCTTTGAATTTTTCTCCATTAAGTTTGATACTGGCTGTTGGCTTCTTGTAAATCGCCTTTATTATATTAAGTATTCTCCCTTTATTCCTGATCTCTCCAGGGCTTTAATCATAAAGGAGTGCTGGATTTTGTCAAAGGCCTTTTCAGCATCTAAGGATATGATCATGTGGTTTTGTTTCTTTAGTTTGTTTATATGATGGATAACATTTACAGTTTTTCATATGTTAAACCAGCCCTGCATTTCTGGGATGAAGCCTCCTTGGTCGTGGTGGATGATATCTTTTATACATTTTTGTATACGGTTTGCCAAAATTTTGTTGAGAATTTTTGCATCAATATTCATGAGGGAGATTGGTCTGTAATTCTCCTTCTTTGTTGTGTCTTTGAGTGGCTTAGGTATTAGGGTAATTGTGGCCTCATAAGAGAAAAGTCATCTTTTAAAGCTAAAACCTATAATTTTCTTAATACACTAGTAGACTAAACAATTTCAGTCCAGAATGATTGTAAGTCTAGATTCACTGTAAGGAATATTCCCAGAAATATTGTATATCTTGTGTTCTTAATGAAGTCACTGCGGTGTTCCATGATTATTAAAGCTTTCATTTTCTATCACCAACTTTAAAAAAGAATCATATAAATACTTTAGTCAGGAGAATGCTAAACTTTCTTATGGATGATGAGTAAACATGCTATAGATTTGGAAAACTTTGATCAAGTCAAATCACACTCACAGCAGAAAATTCTAACTAGACATGATGCCCATTTCTTTCATTCATTATCTGCTATGATGTTATTTGACTGCTCTGTTGACTCTGGAAGGTTTTTCCATTGTTCTCGATACTTTTTTTAACAACAGCTCATCATGTTCTTATCTTTAACCATTTACTGGACCTATTTTTTCTTCTAATGCTTTTTTACTACTTAAGTTATTTCTCTTTCAGCTTTTTAATAGTCTTAAAATACTAAGATTCCAGTTAAGCTGCTATTAAACTATTAGATTTTACATTACCAATTTTAGCTCTCTAAATTGGTTCTTTTTAGTTAGTATGTTAATAACTGTTTTCATTATGACATATATTGCATATAACACTGTACTTGAACAAATTTGCCCCAGCTTTCAGCTACTCCCCCTTTTTTTTCTTCCCACATCTCTGTTTTCTCCCCACAAATCATTCTCTTTAAGTGAATGGAATATTAATGATGATTTTAATATGATAACAATGACCAATAGGGTAATTTAAACTTTCATAAGCATTTCCATACTTGATAAGTTGGTTTGAATAAGAACGGTTCCCAAAGGCTCTTATGTTTGAATGCTTGTTGCCCTGTTGGTAGACTGTCTGAAAATAAATTAAAGGTATGATCTTGCTGGAGGAGGTATGTTACTACAGCTGTGCTTCACATGCCCACTCCCAGTTAGCTCTCTTTGTGTGTCTCTAACTTGCAGACAGGTTTTGAGCTTACTGTACTTTTCTAGTATCATGCCAACCTGCTTCTGACCTGACTTCATCCAAAATGGACGTGCACTCTAACACTCTGGAACCATGACACCCAACAAATGTTTACCTTCTAAGTTTATTGATGATGGTGTCTTTTCATAGTGATAGAAAAGTTACTAAGACACTTAATTTCTGATGTACTAGGATAAACCAGCAGTATTTTATGACAATCTTCACTTCATAATGGAGAGATTTTAATTACATGCTATAATCATCAAATGATGAGGGCATAAATGTTAGCTTTAAGACTAGACCATCAAGAAATTGTCCTGACTCTACTAAAAGATTTTGATGCTAGGTGACAGATATTTATAGCAAGTTTTGTAGGCTTCTTTTAAATAAAAGGACAAAGAGTATATTCTCTATTGCTTGGATTTAATGTACCTAATACACACTTCACTTCTTAGTATCCTTAGAGTGATGACATTTTTCTAGGGATTTGCCATATTCTGATGTGTAGGCTATTCAGTACAACCATTAATCATTTTCTTCTGCAAATAGTTTCTCTTGATAGATCTGATTCTAAAGTATTCTTTTAAAAATATGTACTCAGGCATGGCTTTATTTTTTTTTTTGTGTGTGTGTGTGTGTGTTGCTGTTGTGTGTTCTACATACTTCAAACTCAAGTTCTAGTGACCTTTTCTATGTATCATAAACTTTTTTATCCATCTTGCTTAGGTGAGTAGGTCGGACTTTCTACAAGTAATACTGGCATGTTTACCTTGGAGAAAGAGCACTTTGGAGATGCTTTCGCACTGTTGGTGGTTCTGTGTGACCATAACAAAAGAAAATGAGGTAATGCAAGGCAATGAGAGAATTTTTATTCATTCTCAAAGTGTCTTTAAACATGATCTATGACTGTACAGCACAATATATTCCAAAAACAAATGCTAATCCACAAACTCTTTTATTATTTATTGGATTTTTCTTTGACTTTATTTGATCTTTGCACTTTGTTCTGCTCATTATAGGAATTGAAATCCTCTGTCTTTTTCTTCTGAGTAAACATCATTAATAATTCAGAACTTCTTGATGCCAGCAAGGCATATTGGGGGAAAATAACTTGGTGTCCCTTTTCACTTGGTTTGTTCTTCCAGTCATAGAAGGTTGGTGGTTGGGGTATCCAGTTAACATTTAAATTGATAAGGTTTTATCTAAACTATAATATCTTCTATTTTTTATTTATGAGGTAAATGTAAAGTCACAGAAAAAAAGAAGGTAAACAAAGCAGGTCACAAAAGAGAGCTACATAAATACACAGCACTGAGTTAAGTAAGCAAATACATATAAGAATCAAAAGTAACTACAATTACATCATTTGAAATCGACCCAACAGTGTGAAAACTGAAAATGTTCCCATAACAAACTGTGTATTTAACACTTTCTTCTCTTTGATCTGTAAGTAGGTCAGACTTACAGATCATTCATCTATTCATCCAATCATCAACAGAAGTATGAGCTTACCAGAGGTGATGCTAGGACACTAGAAGTACAGCATATCAGTTCCTGTATATAAGAATTTTATTGATACTAAGCAAAACAAATCTGTGAGCAAAGATCACATTTCATTAAGTGTTATCAAATAAATGTAAATATATAATTGTTATTTTAATTCAAGAAGAAATAATCCCCTCATCTCATTGTGGGGCTCAGAGCCAGAATGCCACTAAAATCCTTTGGATAGAGTGATGCACATCCAAGACAAAAACAAACTTGTGATTTCTTATGACACATCAGTGGTTTTGTGTGCTAATATATGGACTACGAATTGTCTTCTGGGTGATTTGAGTATGTACCAGCATGGTGCATGGTGTCACAAATGATTGTAATGTAAACCACACCAAATTGTCATCCCATTTCATCCAACTCAAAAAAATACGGCCCAATTGATCACTCTAAAGAAGACAATACATTATATATATATATGCATATGTATATGTGTGTGTATGTATATATGTGTGATTTTCTATCTGCATGTATACCTGCATGGCAGAACAGAGCATCAGATCCCATTATAAATGGCTGTGAGCCACCAGGTAGTTGTTGTAGATTGAACTCAGGGCCTTTGGTAGAGCTGCAAATGCTCTTAACCATTAAGCCTCTTGCAATAGGATCAAACTATGTTCCTGGTCTATGAACTGACATTTTGGATCTCATTCCATATAGAGGAACACCTAATCCAGCATTAGTACTGGGATGAGGGACTCAGATCTACCTCTAATAGATATGCAAGACTGAAGTGACCCAGCTTGGAACTCCTTGCTCTCTTTGGGGAGTGGATGGGAGGATGGGGTAGAGGGAGGCTGAGTGAGGACTGAAAGGAACTAGGAGAAGAGAAGGCAGAGGGAGCAGTGGGAGATATAGAAAAACCTTTCAACTAAAAAAAAATTAAAGAGACAATACAATACATCTTTTCCTGTTCAGATAAAGCAGCTAAGAGTATACATGTTGTTGTAGAAACATGGCAGAGATTCTCTGGGATTCGGCTTACTTTTGTCAGTAGTAAAATTACAAGGTAATATTGCCCTACTCAATAGCATGCTTACCCAACAGATAAAGTATGAAATGTAACATTTAAATTAAGTTTTATAATATTGTTGGGATTATGGCAGATATTTGACCACATTTCTTTTCATATGAGCAAGAAGGTTGTAGTATACTGTTTGGTGTAGTGTAAAATGTTTAGAAGTGTGACACCTAGAAATATTTGTAATCATTTTTTACATTGTATTCTGCAAAATTATCTTTATAATAGCTTCATTTGTACATGGGTGGTCAGAACAGCACTAAAAATATGAAAGATGGAGAAGAAAAAGCTAAATACAGGTAGAATTTAAATTGTATATATTTACTACCTGTCATAAGAAGGGAAGAAATTCAGTCACAAAAATTTACTATGTGCCAGAGAGTTGATATATACGGTGTATGCTATGAGGTGATGAAAATGTGGATCATTGTCTTCTGAAACATAATTGCATGTTTATTTACAATTTAAACACTGAGAAAATAGAAATAATATGGGAGGTTCAAGGTAGCCATAAATGAAGAAAGAATACTCAGATAACCCAAGGTTCAGCATAAGAATTAATAAATGTATGAAATACAGAAACCTGGAGATGCAGTCTGGAGCACACAAAAGTTTTTTTATTTCTATTGTTTTCAATAGGTCCAAGTGAGCATCACTGAGTGAAGGGTTAAGTATATGTGCAAAATGATGATATGTGCATTAGTCATATAGTTATTTATGCATTACTTGGTGATTTAATCAAGTATTTATTAAATATCTATTAAAAGCTCAGATATCTTCTGTGTAAATGGCTCTGCTCTATGTAAGGAAGCCTGTGAGGAATTCAAATAATGAAGAGAGCTCAAAGTGGGGAGGGTGAGCACTGTGAAAGGGAGCATCATCAAGAGTGGCCTTTCATATGTTCACAACCAACTCTGTCAAGGGAACTAAATGATCCTCCTTAGCTCTCCCAGACTAATGACCCATACTGCAGTGAACCTTCACAGATTGTTTTAGCTTCGAAGAGAAAAGGCTTCCAGTACTTCATTAGTGTAGAACGATTCACATTTTGCTACATTTTCAGTCTTATATTTTGCTCCTTAATTACCACTATTTAAATGATCTTTCAAGATCAGCTGTAAATTAAAATTGATCCACTGTCAGCATTCTCCAGCAGTAGGCAACAGACTATTGATACAGATGACATGCCAGTTGCCTAGCTTCTTTCTGTGGAGACAAAAATGTAAAGAAATCAGCCGACTCTGCAGCTCAGCACAAAAGACAAAAATGTGATTTTTCCCTACTGGCAAAATTAATATAAATTACAAGCCCTGTTTAGAAAATGCAAATAGATGTGTATGAATGGAGACCCAAAGCTTTTATTTTTAAGCACGTCATGAAAGACTATGTAATCATGTTCTTTCTCTAAGGCACAATATTGCCTTTGAAATAAAGCTTTGGGATATGTCAATGTGAACGTGTACTTTGAAGTTAGGTCTGAAATGAAATCTTGCCTTGTTTCTTATATGGTTTAGAGAAACAAACAGCAAGCAATGCAGAGCTCAGTTTGCATCTCTAAACAATGCAAGTTAATCACTCTCCTGACATTATGATGCCTAAATAAGCAAACCAAAAATATCAGTGCAGTCTGTAATATAATGTTTCACACAAGAAAATGAATAATGGGTAAAGACATCTTGGAGGCAATAGATGTCAGAAAGCACTGGTCTTCCTCTAGAAAGAGTCCTTTTTTTATATGAGTGTTCTGCTTCAGCTTTAAACATTGCTGCTAGAACAGATAAGCTCACTAAACACACCCAAGAGGTACTTTATAACACACACACACACACACACACTCTTTTGAATATAATCAGACATTTGGCTTCTGATTTTAGAGTCAATTCACAGGCCTGAATTAGCCTTATGAGGAACTACACACACCAGTCATAATCATCTGAGGTGAGTTCTATGCTAGGAATGATTTCAGAAACAGTCATTGACTTGCCCTCTCATGGCTATTTTTCAAGAGGTTGGGCTGTCACTCAACCAACTACACTCAGGCTTCTATGGTTATACAATACTTCCTAAGTTTCAGAGTGTTTTAGAGAAAACAAAAGTGAATTTTTCTGCATATTTTTAGGAAAGCATCAGTCACATTTTCTCCACCCACAAAGATTCTGTAGTTATAAGAAAACAACTACAAATACAAAATTCAAAAAACATCTATTAGTGACTTCAGAGGCATTAACTCCAGTGTGAATCATTTGCTTTACTTCATTAACATCCGTTTTCCTTCTTTGGCAGGGCTGCATTCTCCTTCCTGCTCACCTCTGTTACAATGCCACTTCTCAGAAGGCCCCAGTCTTATTACACATTACTTAACACACCCTATCATCTTCTCGAGATCATTTCTAAAGTCTATTGTATGCTTGCTGTGTTGTGTTCTCTTATTGATAACATGATTAAACTCATGTTATTAATTCATTGACTATTTATTGTCTTTATTAAGGCTTGTAATCTATTACTGTGGATCCATTTATGCCTCCTCACCTCTAAGTCCTGATACACAGAGCTATTCAGACATTCATACTTCAATAGTCACATACCCCAAAACATTTGTAATTATACAGCATATATAAAGCATCTATTTAGAAACTTCAGAATTGATGTTTTCAAATAAGAAATTTTACAGAATTGGTTACTGGACATTTGACAGATTTAACAAGGTTCTGTGTTTTTCAAATCAGACTACTTTGACATAGGCTAATCCTGAATGCATGAAGATATACTAGTGTATACTGACTCAGACTTAAATAGTTGGTATGAATCATAGACCTAGGAAATGCAGGTAAAGGCCAAGGCTCATGTAGCATGATCATGCAGCCATAGCCAAATGCTACATTGAGACTACAACTTGAATGTCACCTGTATACCTACAGGTACTATCACAATTTTATGCTGTTATAATCTTGTTTGCTTAATATTTTCTAGTGTTTACAGTACAAAATTCAAGACATTTGGCAGAAGAATATACTACTTCCCAGCATTCCACATGAGGAGGCTAATAGAGCCTATCTATGTGGAGAGGTAAAGAAAAGGTTAACAAAGTCAAGAAACTTAAAGCAGAAATAATCCAACTAATGAAACTAGATGATAAACCAGTCCTTATGTCAACAGTGAGTCAGCTAGAGGGGTTGGTCCTAGTCACAGCAGAACTGTCTTGAGAAGTCTATTTTTTTTCTCTCTATTCAATCAGGAACCAGATCTTACATCATCTTTGCTCACTTATATTACTGTTCTATATCTTATGCAAGAATAAATCTCTACCAATGCATTTCTTACTAGTCCTTATCATCAACAGATGACAATTATTAAATGAAAAATATGCTGTCCTTCATGTTTACATGATCTTTATTTTTTTTGTGACACAACTTATATCTGTGGCAGGGGGAGAAAAACACTTTGGAGGTCTGTTAATATGGCTTACCAGGTAACAGCTCCTCTTGTGTATTATGATCTGAGTTCAGATATCCAAAACTGATGTAAAAAGCTGAGTAGGTACTACGCTTGTAATCTCAGTACAAAGTATTGGATTTAGGGAGATAAGCTGACCACTGGGGCTTCCTGTTTACTAGCTCACTTCTAGGTTCAATGAGAGACCCTAAATAAATAGAAGATTGTGGAGACTTTCTGACATCTTCTACTAGATTTCAAGCACACACAGGCAGGTGTACTCCCCCCCACACAAAGACAATTTTGAATATTTCCAGTAGTTTCTATACATCACTTATCTGACACACCCTGATCCCTGTATTTATGTCTTTTTCATAGAGAATATTAACCAGGTCACCACACTTCACATGTGATTAATACATATGTTTCTCCTTTTGACTGAAGTTTTTCAGTCAGTCTGGACATATACCAGAGCTTTTAATAGTTTCCCATGAGAAGACTGAAACATATTTTATTTTATTTTCTATCTCTACAGGACTATTTATCATCTACTGTAAGTTGTTAAATCCACCAATGCATTACATCATGAATTCTTTAGGGTTTTGAAGATTGTCTCTTTGTCTTTTGTACCAAGAGTGCATAGCCTAGGGTCTTGTGAATGACAAAACCCTGGATGTCTGCAGAATACATGAATAAGTGAATAAACAATTAAATTATGAGGTAAGTAGCCTTTATCCATGTCACTGTCTTTTGTATTTGTTTTAGATGGACTTACTATTTTGAAGAGAAAATCATATATATTTATTCTGTGGTATCTAAGTGTTTATTTTCTTTTCCATAAAACCATTTTCAAATATCACTGAATGTACTTATCACTACTTTCACAACTGAAGATTAAAGAAATAAATATCCTGCAACTTTAAAAAAATACCAAACATGGATGTAGTTCTTAGGTGATAATACAAACTGTATCATAAAGATACTGGTATTCAAGAAACATCTTTGAGTAGCCACAGCCATGTTTAACGTTTCCAAAACTTTTCATTAATTCATCAACAAATAGCTACTGAAAATTCTCATTCTGAGCATTGATTATGGTAGAAAAATATTGAAGGATGGAATATGTATCGACTGACTTCACAGAGCATTTGATCCAACCTGGAATATATCAAGATAATAATAACAAAAAGTACTTTATTTTTGTAAGAAGAATCACAGAATTGTGACAAGTGTGTGTATCTGCATGTCAGTCTGTATGTTTCTTTATTAAACCAAATATAAGTAACAATGCTAATAAAATTCTAAAGTATAATTCGTCCAGTGAATTTATGAAGCAGTCAGTGAATGCTACCTAACATGCTCAAAATACATTAACCTATTTTTTCTTCTTTTTTATTTAAAAACATTTTTCAAACCCACCACTTCTCCCCTTCTTGCCCCTTCTTCCAGTTCTTCTCTAGCCTCTACACTCCTGTTCACAACCCAGAAAGAACAAGGAATCACAATGTAAGTTAATTCAATCTGGTATATACAGTTGAAGTGGAATGGAGTTTCTCCGCATGTATTAAAGCTGAGATAGGTGTTTCCCCACAAGACCTAGGCTCTGAGAAGCCAGTTCATGTACCCAGAATAGACTCTGGTCAGAATGGTATATTTACACAATGGAGTACTAGTCAACCTTAAGAAAAATGATATTCTAAAATTTTCAGGCAAATGGATAGATTTTGAGAGTATCATTCCAAGTGAGGTTATATAGGTCGACAAAGAAAGACAGAGTATGTACTCATTCTTAAGTAGATTTTAGACATAAAGGAAAGTATCGGCAGTCTCTGAACCACAGCCCCCAAACAGCTAGGTAACAGGAGGAACTTAAGAGACACATCCAGGGTTCCCTTTGACAGGGTGGAATAGAGATCTTCTGAGTAAATTGGGAGCATAACAGAGATTGAGCAAGGGGAGGTGGGAACAAATCATGAGAGATGCAGATGAATGAGTGAGAGGAGAAACAGAGAGAGAGAACAAAGAAATGAATATAGAGGGAGCCACTGTGGAGTTTCAAAAGAATCATCATGCTAAGAAAACCTCCAAGAACCCATAAGCTGTCCCTGGCTAATACTCCAAGCAGTAGTAGAGAGAGGACTTCCCCTACAACTAAATGAATGATCACCATAATTGTCATTATAGAACCTTCATTCAGCAAGGATAGAGGTAGAAGCAGAGATTCAGAGCTAAGCACCAAGTCAAGCTTCCAGTCCAGTTAAAGAAAAAGAGAAGAGATTATTTTAGCAAAGGGATTAGGATCATGTGGAGGACATTCACAGAGATGGCTGACCTGAGCTATTGGGAGCTCATTGATCCTGAAATAATTTCCAAGGAACCTTGATGCACAGGAACTAAACCCTCCAAAGGTAGACAACTGTCAAATGGTGTGGGCAGTTTATGGAGCCTCTTGCAGTAGGATGAGAGTAAGTTCCTAGTGCATGAACTGACATCTTGGAGAGCATTCCTTAAAGAGGAACACTTAATTCAGCCTTAATACTGGGATGAGGGACTCAGATCTACCTCCACTGGATAGGTCAGATTGAACTGACCCACCCTGTGACTGCTTGCCCTCTGTGGGGAATGGATGGGGGGATGAGTTGGGAGTAGGCTGAGGGAGGACTGAGAGGAACTGGGAGGTGGAAAGTGAGGGGGAACAGTAGTAGATATAGAAAAAAAAACTTTTCAACTAAAAAAAAGTCTCCCAAGCAAAATAAAGCCCAGGGCCAGAGGTTTCAATGCAGAATTCTACCAGAATTTTAAAGAAGAAATAATACCAAACAGAAAGAGTATTGCCAAACTTTTTTATGAGGCTATAGTGACCCTGATTCCCAAACCACCCAATGATGCAGCACAGAATTACAGACCAAGCTTTTTTATGAACATTGATGCAAAAATACTCAATAAAATACTGACAAACTGAATTCAAGAACATATCAAAAAACCAAAAAAAATCCACCATGATCAAGTATGCTTCATCCCAGAGACACAGGAATGGTTCAACACAGGGATGGAAAACTGTCAATGTCATCCATCATAAAAACAAATTGAAAGGAAAACACACACACATACACACACAAACACACAGAGACACACACACACAGACACACACACACAGACACACACACACGATCATTTCATTAGATGCTGAAAATACCTTTGACAAAAATCTAACAATTTTTTATGATAAAAGTGCTTTTATGATCAGGAATATAGGAAAAATATTTAAACATAATAAATGCAATATAGAACAAGCCATCAGCCAACATCAGACCAAATGGAGAGAAACTCAAAGCAATTTTGCTAAAATTAAGAACAAGACAAAGCTGCCCTTTTTCTCCACAACTACTTAATATAGTTCTCAAAGTTTTAGCTAGAGCAATAAGACAACAAAAGGAGATTAAGGGGATACATATAGGAGAGGAAGAAGACAAACTATCACTATTTGCAGATGATATAATAAGTGATTCTGGAAATTGTACCAGGGAACCCCTACAGTTGATGAACTTCTTCAGCAGAATACAAGATTAACTTTAAAAAAATCAATAGCCCTCCTATACACAAATGATAAAAGAGCTAAACAAAAATCAGGGAAACATCACCCTTTATCATAGCTGCAAATAGCAATAGTGACAGCCCTGTATTTCAAGAACTTTAAGTGTGAAGAAAGAAACTAAAGAAGATATCAGAAAATGGAAAGATCTCCTATGAAGAATAGGTAGGATCAACACAGTAAAAATGGTTATGTTACTAAAGGAATATACAAATCCAACACAATCCCCATCAGAATCTCAACATAATTCTTCGTAGGCCTCAAAAGAACACTTATTTAATTTTCATAACTATCTTATAGATTACATTTGCAACCCTCTGAATTTTTTTTTTTTTGCTTGGTCAGTAAGTTTATTATCTTTATGAAAAAAGTCTTCATAAAAAATTGCTTTAGCTCTCAGCAGCCGGTTCCTGAGCTCTAAGGAAGCTTGCCTTCTTTTGAGCAACCCGATCTTTCTTCTGGGCAAGGGATATTTTGGGACGGTTCCACCTCTTCTTCTTCACGTCTCTTTTTGGCTTCTTCTCATAGACCGGATTCTCTCTGATAGCAGCATGAGCTTTCTTATACATCTCCTCCATCATGTCTGGAGTAATGTTGTTCTTTATGTACTGAGAGAACTGTTTCTTGTAAGCATCTTCATCTTCCTCCATCAGATAACGCATGTAGTCTGCGACATTCTGACCCATGATATGCTTACGATGTACTTCTGCGTTGAACTTCTTGCTTTCAGAATCATAGCCAGGGAATCGCTTGGTACTATGGGGAATAGACAAGCCTCCATCCACAGCTCCTTTCAGGGCCCCAAAAACTTTATTGCCTGTTGTAGTTCGGGCAAGACCTGCATCCAAATAGCATGTGAAGGCACCAGGTTGTCCATCAATGCTTTCCACATTGTATTCATCTCGAGTCACCTCCACTTGGCCTTCATAGATCTTATCCATACCAAACCTATTGAGAAGCCTGCAGGCCAGCAGCAGGCCAGTACAATAGGCTGCAGCATAATTTGTCAGGCCGACTTTCACACCGTATTTTGGCAGTTCATGGGCATATGCTGCGCAGACTATCATATCCCCTTCTATACGGGCATAGGCAATCTGGCAGATGATATCTCTGTTAGTTACACGAACTATCATCCTGTATTTGGGTGTGTTGTACTTATTTTTGTCTTGGATCACCAATTGCTTACGAGCATAATAGTCAGTTCTACCCTCTCGCCGCCTTCTGAATCTCACTTGGTATCTCTTAAAGTAGGCCTTATTTTTGACAACTTTCACAAACCCCATCCTGCTGAACAGAAACCCGAAACAGCGGCTCCACGCAGACCTGCGGGCCCGGTGGCGCTAGGGGGAAAAAGACCTGAACCCTCTGCATTTTATAGAGTGAAAATCTGAATCATATAATAAATAGAGTGAAAGAAAAGGTCAAAGACTATAAGAGATGAACCAAAGACACACACACAGCCACCTCTATAGAGCTGCTACTTCTTTATAACAATGAATGGGGTAGCTTGGCATGAGAAAAATTTATTGTATTCATTTCCAAACACATGTTAAACAAAAGTTCTGGAAAACAAGGTTATCCCAGTTCATTTCCCATGGTGTCCTGTCTTGACATTGTATATGCACCAGGCTTTTAATATCTTCCTGGGAATCTATAATATGAAACTCTTATATGCATCAGCTTAATCAACTGATCTATATTTATTAAGAAAATAGTGAGCAATGCTATTTCAGACAATGTGCAGTCATTGCAGATGGTTCAGGGTACCATACTTTGTGAAGTTTGCCTTTAATGTGTGAGCCAGCTATAACATAAAGAGGGTTGGCTGTTTGCTCAGTGCTGGCCATCTACATTCTAATTACATGCATGTATTTCATCATCACAAAATGAAACAAGTGCTACTCACATCTGAGCGTGGAGTACAGACTGTTTTCTACAGTGGGTTGATTTTAAACTTACAGTTACCTCTTTCAAGTTTGCTCATCTTATGAGCTCCATGATAACCTTGCTTCTTACTTTGGATTAAAGTGCATGCACCTGTTAGTCAGGCATTTGGTTATTCAAACTGGTGGTTGGTCAATGGTTTTTGAACTTGGAGAACTTTATTTCTACAATAACCAATAAAGAAGCTTAGCTGTCTGTACTGGCTTCCATCTTTGTCATGAATAAACATATCACATCCATGGGGAAAGGAAGTTCCTAGAATCTTACTGAACCTAAAAGCAAGAGCCATAACAAATCCCCAGCTCTGACCTTGATGCTGACTTGGAGTTGATGACTGCTCCAATTTATTCTATAGAGCATTCATAAGGCAACAAAAAGTCAAAAAATTAGTTCAAAGTTTTTTTTTTCAGTTAAAAAATTTTTATTTATTTATTTATTTATTTAATCATTTTAGGACCTTAAACATAATTTTTTCCTTTCTTCCCCTTCAAATATTCTGATGTCTCTAACTTCCTCTAAAAGTATTCACCATTTCTTATTTAATTTTATATATGTATAAAATTATAAATGTATTTATATATGCGTGTAATTTGTTGTATCCTTGTAGTGTTGCCTGTGTGTAAATGCATGTATGAATTGAATTCTTGATTTTTAAAAGCCTCAGAGGCACATCCTGGAGAAAACTTATTCTCCCTTTCTTGGCAAGCATCACTTCCAAGAGGCTCTTCATCTAGGTGTGGGAGCTTGTGAGCTTGTGACATACTCATCTGTGTTGGTATGTCAGTTGATGTTTTCACCATACAGGTCTTACTTAGAATTTATAAAGAAATTATCTACAGTGTCAATCTAGTTATTAGCCCCAGCTCTAGAGCTATGTTCTCTCCCCAACCCCCAAGACCTAACTCTTTCTACTATGACCTTGTAGTCTAGTACTAATTACTATTCCTGATTTTCTATGGCATTTTCCTGGAAGACTTGGTTCTCTCTTTCCAATAAGTATATTCTAGTGATCCAACTCATATGATCAGCCTTGGTTAGCCTATACTCTAACTGAGATATCTCATCAGATCTTTAACAGGTTTTAAAATTTTGTCATCATTACTTAAATGAGAATTTATCTCTTTTAGTTTTAAAAATGACCAAGTTACCGAATCCTAACATAAACTTTCATTTTACGATAACATGGTGACACTGACATAGCAGGATTGTGAAATCATGGGTGACTTTAAAATCTTTTAAATCTATTGTGTCCTACCTTGTTATAAATAAAAACATAAACATGATGAATAACAATAATAAAAACATCATTTCCCTTTACCCTGAGATGGCTGACAGATCATTTTCAATTTTTTTTAGCAAATTAAATTGAACTTATGGAAAATAAAAGAGACTTATTTATTAAGTACTGACCTAATATCTTCCACTTTACAATGACAATCTAAGGTCCAGCCCAGTTTTGGAACTCTGCTCCCCCCATTCCTTCTACTCCGACATCTAGACAGTCAGGACTAATTGCTACTCTTAATCGTCTGCAGCTCTTTCCTGTAAGGCCTATAAATACAAGCCCAAAGTGCTTTGCAGACAGGCAAGGCCCAGTAATCCTAGGACATCATTCAGATGGAAGTGGCAATTAGACATTTTTAACAAGTTCTTTAATACAAAATGGGGTAATTAAAGCTTGAACATTGGAAGGGAAAAACACTTTTGAGATTATGTTCATTTTATTAAGCTATTTCAAATACCAGTTTATTGCAAGGCATAGTTCTTTCTTTTCTCTCTTTAATTGAATCTCTGGCACTAACAACTCAATGAAATGAATGCCTGACCCATTGAGAAAGAGATTAAGTTATGTAGGGTGTTTATTTTTAATTGGTATTGACCATGAACTCATACATTTCCACTAAAATTGAATCGAACTGCAAGATTTTACTTTTCAATCTAAATATTATGGTTCAACCACTGTTTGATGCCAGCCCCTGTTTAACCTATACTAATTGCACTTTGTGGCTAATATCTTATTTTTTGTTTGAGAGGTCAGCAGTTTCATGCATACTTTGCTAATGTTATAAGCAGATATTTGACTAATAACATGATTATTCAATAATGCCTCCTTAGTTAATTTCCAGCTTTATTCAATGTAAATGCAAAAAGGCATTTTAAAAAATTTTTATCAATAACTATTTTTGCATAATTTCACTAAAGGTTAAAAGACAGGGAAACTTACACTGGTTTTCAGAAGCTAGAAAAGGTCTCTTGTGTACATAAGTTTCTTGGATTCTTAGAATTCTTTTAATATACACACTCAAAGCAGAAATACTAAAAATGTCTTTTCTGGGGACTCATTTTCAAGTTCACTGTTCCCACAGATGGCTTTACTCTCATTGCTTCACTCTCTCCTTGGCCTTCCCTCCAGCCTTCCAGCAGCTTCCTATCCAGCACCCTGGAATTTTCTCCTGTCACCCTGCTGTTTTCCTTTAATTCCTCATTTCTGATATCCTGCCTCCCATGACTGCATTTGTCTCAGAGAAAATAACTGACTTCAGTCATGCATAAATTTGTAATGACCACTGGTAATCATCATCTTGACACATCCAAAACCTCCGGACTTGGGCTTGAGTTGTTTCTGGAATAGTGTTTAGATTATTCTCACATCACATGGTCTGGCCTCTTCTTAAGATTGTAGCAGACTAAGCCAGGTAAAGGACCAATTTTAAAAGGCATATTACAACTGAGGACACAGTATAATTAATTGACTACAACATACTCAAAATGGGATGCTGCTGTAGCTCAATGTCTGCAGCTAAGTAAATGATCAAAAAGACATGCGGCCATGGTGAAAGCCAGAGATAGGATGTCACATTCATATACTGTTGCTACTGTACCAAATGAATAAAACTTAATAATTAAAATAAATTTCCAGAGATAAGGAAATCAAAATCAGTCTCACTGGTGAAATTCAGCCTCAGAGATAGTTTTTTTATTTTTTTATGTTTTTCTTTGTTTTTTGGGGGGGGAGGGGGTGGGAAGCAGTGGCTCTCAATCTGTGAGTCACAACCAACATAGGGAGTCTCATATCTGATATCCAGCATGCCAGATATTTGCTTTAAGATTCATAACAGTACCAAATTTCAGTGATGAGGTAGCAACAAAATAATTTTATGGATGGGGGCTCACTATACCTATAGAACTGTACTAAACAGTCATTGCATTAGGGAGGTTTAAAACCACACCAGAATCTGAAGCTTTGAGAACAAAATCCATTTCTTTTTCTTTTCTTTTCTTCAATCCTACAGCATCTGGTATTCCCGAGTGCTCTTGCTTCCATGTACTAATCAAGTCTTGGGCACATTCAGGGTAGTATGCTGCAGATGTCCTTGTCTTTTTAAAAAACTTTTATTTATTAATTTACTTATTTATTTGCCTTGGTGTTTACTTGAAACTGAAAATACAGACAATTGTGAGCTTCCATGTGTGTGCTGGGAATTGAAACTTGTTCCTCTGGAACAGCAGTCAGTGCTCTTAACTACTGAGACATTTCTCCAGCCCCGATATCCCTGTCTTTTAGAAGAAAGGACACCTTCACTTTTCATCCTGTGGATACTCTTTCTTCAATCCAGAAACATGGCATACATACACACAGTACACACATATACACATATACACAAATGACCTGGTGATCACTGTTTTCCTTGTTACATCTCCTTCAGTGACTCTGACCTTCCTAAATCTTTCTTGGTAATAATCTTGGAATCATGTAGGGTCCACCTGGATCATTGATATTGATCAGCATCTCTAATTCCTAACACTATCTAGAAACTTCATTTTTCTTTTAGTGTGGTAAATTGACATGGTCTAGAAATTACAATGTGGCCATCTTTGAAATACATTATTTACAATGATTGCTACAAATAGAAATTATTTTAAACTATAAAGTGAATACAAACTCATAAGCTATAGGAAACACATAATCAAGGAACACATGTATATGTCTAAAGAAACTGTTAGCCAGATTCAAGATCATTAAAATCTTGGAAGCTAGCTATTAGGTGCACAGATAATATGACCCTGAATACATCCTCTCAAAAATCACCATTGTATATGAACTAAGATATGTTAAATCTTATTTAGCTAACTGCTAGTGATAGCTTTATGTGTCCCATATAGTATAAGGTAGTCATTTTGGTGCCATGTCTTCAATGCTAGTTGAGTTTGAGATTCATACCCAAACATCTAGGTGAAAAATAATTAATAATGCTGATCAATTCAAACTTTGCAATTCTCATCAGAACCTCAACTTTCAATTATGTGACTCTCAGTTAAATATCAAGTAACAGTTCACAGAGCCAAATGTCACATTATTATACATTTACACAAGTGTCATTCTTCCATAACATTTATGGAAAAAAACAGTTTATTAATAGAATCAGTAAAATATGTGGCAAAAGTTAGCAATCATCAGCAATCCCTAGGGGCTATAATAAATAATAAATCAGAAATCAATTGGGATTTTGTATTCTCACTTTCTCTTATGATTTAATGTTGTCTAATTACCCATTATAACCATAATGAAATCCAACACTCCCTTGAACCTTTCCAGCTCAGCCACTGTCAGTCTTTCTCTATAGCAATTTGATGTAGACTACTATATTGGCTTTCACTTTCTTTATGGTCTGAGTAGTTGCCTCTCATAAGTTTTTGGTTTTAAATCTTCTGCTTCCAAGTACTAAACCTCTAGACTTCTTATGGATGAATCCTTATCATTGAAGATTTTGCTCAAATACTATACTATTTATTCATACCTTAAAAAAAGAAAGCATTTGTATAACTTCTGACCAAGCCCTTCTAGCTTTCATCGTTTCCATTGAGTAGTCAGGCGTTATTCTGATGGGTCTGCCTTTATATGTGAGTTGGCCCTTTTCTTTTGCAGCTTTTAAGATTTTTTCTTTGTTCTGTATGTTTTGTGTCTTGATTATAATGTGGCGCGCTGACTTTTTTTTGGGATCATATCTATTTGGTGTTCTGTAAGCTTCTTGTATCTTTATAGGCATTTCCTTCTTCAGGTTAGGAAAGTTTTCTTCTATGATTTTATTGAAAACATTATCTGTGCCTTTGAGCTGGTATTCTTCTCCTTCTT
>PVIH01019227.1:0-36037 GCA_004025045.1 Sigmodon hispidus | reverse complement strand
CAAACTTTATCTTAAAAAAAAAAAAAAAAAGTTCTGGTTCTCCCACTGCCCCGCAGCGGGTCCCAGCAGTTCGTGCAGTATCTGCTAGGCAGCGCAGCTCTGTGACAGGTTCGGCGTCGCATGCACCTTCCACCCAGCGTCACCACGATGCCCAAGAGGAAGGTTACCACGGACAGAGCGGCGAAGGTGGAGCCCAAGCGACCTTCTATGAGGCTGTCGACCAAGCTCGCCCCAGCCAAGGTGGAAGCGAAGCCGAAAATGGCCACCGAGGGAGATAAATCATCAGACAAAACAAGTGCAGACAGAGGGAAGAGAGGAGCAAAGGGCAAACAGGCTGGAGTGGCTGACCAGCAGGCTAAAGCCAGAGTCCAGCCTCTGAAGTAGAAGAGAAAGAAGCCAAGTCCGACTAACCATCCATCATGTCTGTCAGTATCCTCGCCTCCCTTATGGTACAATCCAGAGGAATATTTTTATTAACTATTTTGTAAATGCATGTTTTTTAGTAGCTCTAGAAACATTTTTAAAAGGTGGGGGAAGTCTCACCTCATCCCATTTTTTAAATGTAAATGATTTTTTAAGAGGTTAAGTCACTTGCTGGTTGTTTATTTTTTGGTACAATCAGAAAATAGCAGGATACTGAATCAGAAGAGGCTACGACTGTCTCGGGGGTCATCATAACATTCCGTAGAGGGGCTAGTTTTATACCCTACAACACAAAGCATACTAAATGGTAATTTGGAGTCTGGGTCGTGCATTTGTGTCTGGAATATTTTCAGTTTATATCTAGTCTCGTGTTCCCTAAAGAACTACTCCTCACCCCTTGCCCTGTCAGATGTCTCTGGTTATGGCTGTCCATTTTCCTAACAATTGTGATAATATGCTGTGAAAATTGAAATTTTGAGTATGTACTGCATGTAGTATAAAATTGTGAGTCACTGGAATTGAGAATTGTGAGCATTTCATTATTATGCGAAGTCTTAGGGAAAACTTGGCCAACATTGAGGATGGGAGGAGGAATAAGTTTAAAGAGAAACAGCATGTGTCTCTGGTATGTGAACACAATATATGACTCATCAGAGTTTGGGTATGTGTGTTAAGAATTGAAATATCTGTGTACTCTGATCCTCAACCAATAAAATCTTAGTTGTGAAAAATAAAATACAACAACAGCAACAAAAAAGTTTAAAGATAAGGTAGCTCAGGCTGGCCTCTAATTTAGGATGTGTCAACTCAGCCTCCTAGATGCTAAGATTACAGGCGTGAGCCCCCCCATTCCTGGCTCAGTGGAGTACAATCCCAGTTCTGGGGGAGCAGCAGGGGGAGGGCAGAGTTCAGTGTCAGCACTGGCTATATAGCAAGACCAAGCTCAATTATGGCAGTCTAGCACTGGGATCATTGCCTTCACCACTATCATATTTCTTAATGAGTGCCAGAGGTCCCAACTCTCTCCTCCAACCCTTTCCCCACCCTTTTGTGGATAGGGTCTGCTGTGGCTCAGGGTGGTCTCAAACTCCCTATGTATTTTAGGATGACCTCCACTTCCTAAGTGCTGGATCACAGTCACACCCAAATTTGATTCCTTCAACAGTTTAAACAAGCCAATTACACCCCATTTGTTCTCCAGGTCACATGACTACCAAGGGCAAAATATGTCTTGCTTTTCTTATCTTCCATTTTGCTGGTCTGGATAAACTCCTCAAGAAATTGCTAGCTAAAATGATTTTAATATAAAATATGTACTAAGATTTCCTACAGTTGTCTTGATGTTAGTAGGAGAAAAACATGCTGTGAACATTTCATGTGAAACACGTAAACAGAAGTTCCACATTTGCTGATTCTTTGTACCCATAGCCAAGTATATTAACATTTCATTTGCACAGTCAACTGTGAGGGGCTGGCAAGATGGCCCAGCAGGCAAAGGCACTTGCTCCCAAGTTTGATAACCAACTTCCCAGCTGTCCTCTGGTATCTGTCAATGTACCACAGCGTGGAGGTGCATGCACAGACACGGGACAAACAAAGTGTAACATGCAGCAGGTGGCTGGTGAGACAGGTGCTTTATGAGTTCGTCTCCAAGCCCATTCCCTTCCAAAAGAGTAAATTCAAGATTTTCCTTCCAAACTAAATATGTACAGTAGTACTCAGCAACACAGACTAAAATGGTTCTTATAAGACAAAACACATTTCTGTAAAAAGTTAAAAATTTACCATCTCTCACACTAGATTGATCGTCCTCTCTCTTTTTCTTGTTCTGTTTTTTTCTAGCTCCCTTTTGATCTTTATTAATTTCTGTGTTACCTAATTTCAAATTGACAGAGTTAGTTCAGAATTTCTATTATAGCTTAAGGATTTAACCATAAGCATGACATGACGAAATTACCAACCTAAACAAATAATTCTCACATCATCTCATCTAAGACAATTGATTAAATATAATTCTCTCCTCAAATTAAAAAATAAAAGCCCATAAGCCTATTTTTATCAGTGCAATTAACCAAAGGGAATGCATGTGTTGGTAGAGAGTAAGTGGAGAGCCTCGCACATACTAGGCAAGCACTCTATCACTGAGCTAGTTCCTAGCTTCTGAGGCGGAGTCTGAGATCCAGCACTTGCTAGCCTGGAACTCACTATGTAAACCTGGCTACCTGAGCTCACAGAGATCCTCCTGCCTCTGCCTGCTTAAAGCCTAGTCTCTATTTTAATTGTGTGGGGTTTTTGCTTTTAACTAGCGGCTACTTGATGTCCATGTGTGTGCATGTGCCACACGATGCCTGTGAGGGTCAAAGGACAACATTTAGAGGCTGGTTTTCTTCCTTCTCCCCTTGTGGGATCTGAGGACCAAACTCAGGTCACTGGGTTTGTACAGCAATCCCTTTACCTGCTGTGCCATCCCCCTGGTCCCTATTTTAAATTTTATTTTGAACGTCAGGTGTGCAGTGTACTTGGGAGACTGAGGCAAAAGATTGCTATGAGTTCAAGTTTAGCTCAGAACACATAGCAAGACCTTATTCCCAGAAATGCCACCTAGAAATTTATTCTGAGAGCCCAGAGTGGCTTTGAGTTTGTGACCCCCCTGCCTCAGCCTCCACAAGATTGCTGGAGGAAGAAAGAAGTCCTAGTAAATGTGTATTGTTGACCTGAGCATGGCCATACCAAGGACTCCAATGTCTCGACCCCACAGGAAAGGAAAAGTCTTACTGGGTAAGGCTCACAACAGTCCTACGGAGCAGGGGGGTGGGGGTTGGTGGGGAACGTGTGATGGGTATAGGGTGATGGGTATAGGATGTACTAGCAACTCTAGTCCTGCCTGAGGCTGCTGGCATACTGAGACCAGGCTCCCCATTGCTGGTAGCATACCCCTACTGGACCTCAGCTTCCCTGTACAAGTCTATGTGTGTGTGTGTGGGGGGGGGGTTCTAGGACTTAAGCCATGCAGTATGCAGTAACAGCTAAGATCACAGATGTGTGACCACATGCCTAGTGGATTTCCTGCTTCAGGAAACCAAAATAAGGCCAGACAGAGAAACTGTCTCAAAAATCCAAAATAACAACAAACCACTGAAGTTAAACTGGGAAAACTTGTATGGCTAATTCTCTATGCTGAAATATTAGAAGAATGTAGTATGTATTTTATCTCAGACATTCATAAAATGGGACCTCCGTTTCTCTCTTCCAAATTCCCTGTATTCTTCTCAGCCTAGGCTGGCTTTGAACTCAAAGCCTCTTGTTCCTTCTTCTTCCTGGGTGCTGAGATTACAGGCATGTTCTCTGCTCCTGAGCTAGTGCTCAGCTTTTGAACTTTATTTACTTAGGATCCCACATTTAACTGGTTTCTTTTACCGCTTAGGATGAAATGCACGTTTTAAAATGGCTATATGTAAATGGGCCCAAGGATCACTGTGGCCCTTATATAACCCACCAGCTACAAGTTGCAACAACCTGCACTGTTAACGTTTTTCTTGGCCTAACCCTTTACTAAGGTGCACAGATGAAAAGAACAACTACATCTCATTCATTTTCCTCTGTGAACTTACAGGTAACTTTGTTTCTTGGAGGCTTTCAAGGCTAGCTTCAAGAAGATTGGAGACTTCTCTTAAATCTCTATCTTAGTGCAGGGAGTGGCAAAACCTTTTATGGGCTACAGACACTCTACAACTTATGAGGCAATGAGTAGGAATCTCTGGACTAGGCAGGGAGATTCTCCTGTCCTCTTCTACACTACAGGTTCAGCTCCACACCTGCTATTGTCCTTAATGGACATGCCATGCCCTGGCATCTCCAATATCTGGATCTACACCGAAACTGAGGCTGAGCCTTTCCTAATGATCTCTCCTGATCCCTCCCCAGGGACTCTAACCTTCCCACCTGATGCTAGGGATCAGCCACTCTCCATGATTCCCTCAAGCCTCTATCTTTCAAGCCTTCAAAACCAGCACCATGATACTTCTACACACTGCCAACTTCTGCTGCCAGCTTGAGACTGGCCCTGAGAAAATACTTTCCTACTGTTCCACTGATATGTATCTTCCCATCAGCACACAGACAACCCTATCCCAAGTGTCAGGAGAAACCTCAGCCAGGGCCCCAGTGTCTGCTGTTTCTCTCAGCATTCTCATTTTCCTACTAGAAAAGCCAGTGAGTTCTGACACAGGCTAAGCAAATGCTCTACCACTGAGCTATGTCCTGCCTCTCCTTCAAACACCTCTTAGTTCCCTTCCATCCCCATCAACACCTTTCTCCTCTACCAGTTACTTTCCCAGACTTTTGATTTTTCTTTATGATTCATTTAATCTCACTTGGGACATTTGTGTGACCATTAGATTCAAACAACTGACTGGAGCCTGGTGGACACACAGCTAAAGGCCATTAGTTTAGCTCTCCCTAGATCTATCCATAGCAAACAGTTTAGCAGTGAGAGTCCATTATCTTGTAAGTAATCTGGATGCACTGGGGTAGTGATAAGCAAATTCAAAGAAATATGAGTTATTGTGATCTGATTGTATCCTAAGGCAGGAGGAACACCAAGTTCAAGGCTTGCCTGGGCTACAGAAGAGTTCAGGATCATCCTGGGCAATTTAGTGAGACCCTGTCTTAGAACAAGTAAGAAGAGGGCTGAAGATATAGCTCAATGTGATCTTTGGCTAGCATGAGTGGACCTACACTCAATCATCAGCATCAAACGTGCCATGACAAAGGATGCTAGAAGATGAAAGGCCTTACAACTGCTACTGTCAATGTGATGGTTATTTAAGTTATACTAGAACTATAATAGGTTATAACAATAAGACATTAGCTATAAATTCTTCAGCCTAAAGACATTTTATGTATAGATTCACATTCTGAAATTGTTTGGATGATACTGTCTATAGCAACAGTCCTCAACCTGTAGGTTGCAGCCTCTTTGGTGGCTGAATGATCCTTTCATAAGACTACTGGAAAGCACAGAAATTTATAATTTACAACAGTAGCAAATTTACAGTTATGAACAAAAATAAAAATAATTTTGTGATTGGGGTCACCGTAACATGAAGAACTGTATTAAATGGTCACACCATTAGGAAGGTTGAGAACCACTGATCTATAGGAACTTAAATTTTTCTTTTATGTGTATGAGTGTTTGCCTGCCTGTATGTATGTGTACCACATGTACTCTTGGTACCCAGAGGCCAGAAGAGGGGGTTGGATCCCCTGGATCTGGAGTCACAGGCAGCTGTGAGCTGCTGTATTGGTGCTGGGAACCAAACCTGGGTCCTCTTTATGAACATAAGTTCTCTTAACCAAAGAGCCATCCCTCCATTGACACTTCATTTTTATCTAAGAAATTAATTTATTCAGGTTGATCTTTTCTATGAGATCTCCTCCATACCTCTCCCCCCTTAAGTTAAAGACAAGGTCTCACTATGTAGTCCTGACTGACCTAGAATTGCTGTGTAGACCAGACTGGCCTTAAACTCAGAGATCTACTTGCCTGCCTCTCTAGTGCCAGAATTGAAGGCATGTGCTATAACATCTGGCTAACATGATGAATTACTAATTTAAAGTCTGAAAAAGACAAATGTGAAATTCATATCTTCTGAACACATAATAATTAGGTTCTTAGGTTGGCCCTAAAAGGTCTACTAATTGCATAAATATCCTAGAACAGTAGATAGTATTATTTCTTTTGTTCTAACTACAAACTGTAGCTCAGTAATAGAGTTTGCCTAGCATGTATCAAGTCCTGGGTACATTCCCAGCAATACACACACACACACACACACACACACACACACTACAAATAATAGAACAAATTCTCATCTACAGTCCTAATACTTTATATTTCTAACTTAACATTTCTTGGGTAACACATTTTAAAAACAAATCTTCAAATGATGGGGATTAAAAAAAAATCACTAACAATTAAACACCCTGCAAATTGACCAGTTCTTCTGTACCCACTTTTACATAGTTTATATTATTTGAAGTCTGGAAAATTCATTTTGGTAACCTTTTTAAAACATCAGACCAAAAGAAATAGCTTTAAAAACATTTACTATGACAATGTTTAGAGTAAGCCAGGAAGCAGTATTACTACATTACTTTAAAAAATCTTACCTGAAAAGCTCATCTTTTAAACAGTGAAAACAATTTCAAGCTCATTCTATGAGCCTATTTATTTCACTATGTCAGCCCATAAAGTTCCAATAAGAGGTTATTTCTAATAATTTAAATTGAACAAGTATTTGTAATAAGAAGATACTCACCAAGTGGAGCTTTGAGGAAACGCCGTTCAATGCCCTGTTCTATCTGAAAGAGGGCCATGGCCAGATAATGAACTACATTGCTCACTGATTGTGGTGTACTGCTATTAGTTGAGACGGTACTTGGAGTTTCTGCTTTAATCCCCAAAAGTCTACAATTAAAATAAAACAGTTTATGGTGTTGAAAATCACAATCAGATGAAACTTGGATGTAGTCATTCTTCCAAAGTTTGTGTTTAACCATGTACACTCATGTACACTCCTGTACAACACTAAGTGTGTGTGGGGGGGGTTAGAGGACAACCTCAGGTGTTACCTGTTGCCTCCACCTTCTTTGAGACAAGGTCTCTTTTGTTGTTTGCCACTGCAAATGCCAGGCTAGCTGGCATGAACTTCTAGGAATCCTGTCTCTGCCTCCCATCCTGCCAGGAGAGCACAGCGTGTGCTAGCTTTATACATTCTGGAGATCTGAACTCAGGTCCCAACATACATGGCAAGTGCTTTACCCACTAAGTCATCTCCCCAGGCTGCAAAAGTTAGGGTTAGGGTTAGATCAACACCTAAGTAAGAAAGCTTCCCAATCTGAAAGACACAGTCTCACTATATAGCCTAAGGTGTCCTTGGAGCCTTCTATATAGCCCTAAGTTGATCTTGAACTCAGTCCTGCTTCCTCTTCCCTGAGTGTGGGAATTACCAGTGTGCATCCACTATTCTGGCTCTGTAGCACTTCTTTGTCTTCCATGATGAGGAGGCCTCTATATATTACAGTTTCACATCTTTCTAACATTCTCTTCTAGAGGAGAAACTGCTTACAAGTATATACCAGTCAAAATGTCTTGACTGAGATAGAATTGTGCATTTGAATGAGTTGTCTTTTGATTGAATCAGTACAAAATGAAGCAAGAGTACAGTACAGAAAGTGACTTCAATGAGCAGACTCAATCCGTGTCCTAAATGTGTGTGTGTGTGTGTGTGTGTGTGTGTGTGTGTGTGTGTGTTTCTGGGGATGAAATTGAGCGTCTTAGGCATGCTAGACAAGTAATTTACAACTGAGCTATATCCTAGCCCACCTCAGAATTTACTCAGTTATTGAGTCTGGGTAGCTGTGTGAGTGTCCTCATATATCACAGTGCACATGGGGAAGTCAGAGGATAATTCTGAGTCACCTCTCCCCTTCCACCATGGTGAGGCAGGATCTCTCATGTTGTTCCTGCCCTGAAAGTTTCTGACCAATTCTTCTGTACCCATTCTGTCTCCACACGGGGGACTGGGATTGCAGATACACGGCATGGGGAACTTTAAATGTGTCTGGGGTACAAACTCAGTCTATTAGGCTTGTGCTGCAAACAAATACTTTTACCTGCTGTACAAGCAGGAGAACCACAGTTCAGCTCTCTAGCCACCTCAAAAGGAAGGTATGAAAGCTTACAGCGGGTGCTTGCAGCTCACTGCCTAGCTAGGCTGGATGACTCAAGAAGAGCCCAGTTTTAGTGAAGGCTGGGAGGCATTGACTTCTGCTCTCCACACACATACACACCTGCCCCAAATAACAATCACAGAGTCAAATTAAACATTTTCTAAAGAACCCAAACAAATAAAAGCCAACAGTTTAAGACTGCAGGGCAAGCAGGAACAAAGATGACTTCATAGGAACCTTTGTACCTGTCTTTAACAATGACCCTGGCTTGTTCAATTTCCATCTCTTCCACGTCTTCATTCACAGTTCGGATTACTCCATTTTCTTTGTTCTCCTCACTTAACAGCTCATATCGTCCATTCTCTAAGGCTGATCTCCAGATGTGTCGATCTGTAACCTGTAATGAAATTTATTAACCCTAAATATGGAAATACATTATACAGTATATTCTAGAACAGATGAGTCAAAGGCATCCAAAAGAATATGCTGAGGTAGGAGGACTGGCAGGAAAGCTAAGTTATATAACAAGAATCAACTCAAAACCCAAAATAAATAATTAAAAAGCTTACTAAATTATAAAATAAAATATGTATCATTTGTAGATAAAAGCTTTTGTGCTTTAGTCTATTTTAAAAAATCATTGTGTGTGTGAGAGAGGGGCAGATAGAGGAAGAGAGAGAGAGAGAGAGAGAGAGAGAGAGAGAGAGAGATCTTACTATGTAGCCCAAGCTGGCTTTAAACTCATGGTGATCCACTTGCTTCAACCTCTAATGTGCTGGGATTACAGGTGTGAGCTACAATAAATTTTATAATCAATTTTCTTGAAACAGGCTCTCTCCATGTAGTTCCACCTTGTCCTTTGTGTAACAGAAGCCCTGGCTGTCTTGGCACTCACTTTGTAGACCAGGTTGGCCTCAAACTCAGATTCACCTGCCTCAGCCTCCTAAGTGCTGGGATTAAAGGTGTACGCCACAATATTTAAATTTAAGTGTATGAGTGTTTCATCTGCATATAAGTCTATGCACCACTGAAGTGTCCAATGGTCATGGTGGTCAGAAGAGAGTTAGATCCACTGGGACTGGAGTTACAGAAGGCAATGAACTACTACTAATATTAAACCTGGGTCCTCTGGAAGAACAGCCAATACTCTTAACAGCTGAGTCATCTGTCCAGCTCCTTTATAAATGATTTTAAGTTGGCCACAGTAAAAATGAAAATGATGGTAAGGACAGGAACAGAGCGTGTATAACAGGCATGATAGTAATTCCAGCACTCAGAGGAAGAGTTCCAGGCAATCAGGGCTACAGTGTTAGACCATGTCACAAAGATAAAGAAACCAACAGTGCACTTTACTGGAGTCACAGCCTAGGAGGTACAAGGCTTTATTAGTTGGGGGACAACCAACCAACAAGACAAAGCAGAGAATGCAAGATTTGGATAAGGAAGAAAATAATAGCCTTATATATTTCAGCAACTGATGAAAATACAAAAGGAGTATTTATACATACGAGCTAAGCTATACACATTAGGAGGACAAACCTTGATTGCTCCTAATGTCCCTTGATAAATTCTGTCTTCAATATCCAAAAGAAAGTCTCTGAGCCTCAGCTCCAGCTGCCTCTCTGCAGACATCTGTGATGTGTCACATGCACCAGAAGAGCGTCCCCGGGAAGAAACAGGCTTGCTGTCAGCTTGAGGTTTGTCTGAAATAACCAAATGTCTTTCATATTAAATTTTTCTTCATAAAAACATAACATTCTGATAACTGAAATAAAAAAACCACAAATCCTCAATAGTTACAACCATAAAAATATTACATGACATGATTTTGAGATAACCGCTATGAAAGCACCTTAAGTCCTAAGTAGTTACAAGCATAAATCTGGTAAAGACTTTTGTTTTACTTAAGTTTCTATTGCTGTGATAAAAGACCATGGCCAACAGCAGCTTGGGGAGGAAAGGGTTTATTTCATCTTACAACTATCAGGTCACAGTCCATCATTGAAGGAGTCAGGCCAGAGCTCAAGGAAGGAACCTGGAGGTAAGAGCTGAAACAGAAGCCATGGAAGGGTGCTGGTGGTTGGCTTGCTCCACATGATTTGCTTAACCTGTTTTCTTATACCCTTCAGGACCACCTGCCTGCAGTGAGATGGGCCCTCTCACATCAATCACCAAAATCAAGAAGACAATCGCATAGAGACATTTTCTCAGTTAAAACTTTTCTTTCCCAGATAACCCTAGCTTTTATCAAGTTGACATAAAACTAGTCCTCACATCATAGCCTTGTATCCAAAACAAAGAACTCTTACAATAAAAAACATACTACACATAAATACAAATAAACATATAATAGATATAAAAAGACAATCTATTTACAAAATGAGCAAAAATTTGCATAGACATTTCTTTAAAGAAAATATACAAATAGATCCTCCCTAGTGAGACTTTTACACCCCTTAGGATGGCTGAAATAGAGAGTTACATAATTTACAAGGAAGTGGAGAAATGAGAATCACTGAAGGTGGAAAAATAAATGTGTAGCTGCTTTGGGAAACAACTAGCAGTTCCTGGAGTATCAGAGTTATTACACAACAAAGTAATTTTTACTCCTAAGTACATACATAACAAATCAAAACCCTTACCAACACAAAAACTTATATACACAATAGAATTATTATTTAGACAAAATGTAACAAACTTTTGAGAACATTAAAAGCATTCATTATACTTATGATGCTAACCACAAAAGATGATATGATTCCTTTCATAAGAGAGTGCAGGGCAGTGGTGATGCACACCTTTAATCTCTGTGGGAAGATCTGAGTTCAAGGCCAACACGGTCCTAGTAGTGAGTTCCAGGATAGCCCTGGATACAGAGAAGCCCAAACCAAAGCAAACAGCAGCAGCAACAACAACAAAACAGAAAAAGAAATGTCGTAACATCTGTGGCTGTCAAGAGTTAGACAAAGCGTGTGTGTGTGTGTGTGTGTGTGTGTGTGTGAACTGCCACTGTATTCTAAATGCCAATTTCTATCTCACTGCAAGAGTGGATACAGCAGACTCACACCACTCATCCAGCCTTTTATGTGTGTGCTTCAGAAACTGAACTGAGGTCATCAGGCTCTTAAGGTAAGCTCTTTTTTAAAAAAGTATTTTATTTTTATTTTATGTGAATTGGTGTTTTGCCTGCATGTATAACTGTGTAAAAGTGTCAGATCTTGGAATTATAGACACTTGTTAGCTGCCATATGGATGCTGGGAATCAAACTCAGGTCCTCCGGAAGAACAACAGTCAGTGCTCTTAATCGCTGAGCCATCTCTCCAGTCCAAGGTAAGCTCTTTTTAACTGCTGAGATAATTCCCTGGTCCACCAAGATTCTTGTTTGTGGCAACAAAAAATGTTTTAAGATGTACTGTGAGGATGATTGTCCATACTTGTGAATATACTTTATACTAAATTGAATACTTTCAATTAGTGAATGCCTGATTTTTTGAAAAATATAAAAATGGGACTTGAGGCCCACTCCAGGAGAGGGAGTCACCATGCTTGACACTGTCTGAGGGCCAATCAAACACTAGATGGCCCAAAGACCTAGGGTGGGGCTAAACTCAAGTGGCAAAAAGCCAATAAAATTATTCCTAATAATATTCTGCTATACTCTGCTATATTCCTAATGATATACTGCTATACTAGATCAGTGCCTAGCCCGGTCGTCAGAGAGGCTTCTTCTGGCAGCTGATGGGAGCAGATGCAGACACCCACAGCCAAACATGAGGTAGAGTTGCAGAAATCCTGCAGAAGTAGGGGAGGAAGGATTGAAGAAGCCAGAGGGGTGGGGGACACCAGGAGAGTACACAGCCCATAATATCACTAAGCAGGGCTTGCCGAGGATCACAGTGACTGACAATCATGAAGCCTGCCATGGCAGCCACTCTGCTTCCACACACCACTCATCCATCTGCTGGGATTAATCCCACTCATTGTAGCATCTTCAAAACTGCTGGCACTTTAAGAGTCCTGGACATTGAGATATCTAAAGGAAATAGTAAAACATGCCTCAGACATGTCTGTGAGAGAGTTTCTAGTATATGAAAGTAACCAGTAGATACCAAGAGAGTAGATGTCAGGTGGACTAAAGGGGAAGGAGGAGGAAGCCAGCTAGGGCAGGTTTCTACCACAGTGATGTCTGGTCACTCTGCCTCCCCAGCCTCATGGAACCTCAAGCTGTTCTGTGCAGGTATTTCCGTCACAACAGTGCAGAGCTGAGTAACACAAGCAGTCTGTCCACTGACAAAGAATGAGAAGACCTGATGCTCACCCTGGAGATGGTTCCTCAGTATCAAAAAACATAGACACATTTTGTGAACCTTGTCTGTATAAAGAATATATGGCCACACTCTAATTTGCCAACTATAAGAAGGCCAAAATTAAAACTGACACATTTTAACATATATGTAACAGCTTGATAGAGATTTAATCCTTAATGATTAGGATTACAGGAAAAGAAAAAGAAAAAAATAGTTTTCAGTGGTGAATTTTACCTGAAAGTTAGGCATGGTGGCATTCATCTTTTTATGTATTATGTATACTGTATATATAAGAGGGTACCAGATATCATTATAGATGGTTGTGAGACAGCATGTGGTTGCTGGGATTTGAACTCAGGACCTCTGGAAGAACAGTCAGTGTTCTTAACCTCTGAGCCATCTCCAGCCCGACACTCACCTTTAATCTGTTCTACAGTGAGTTTCAGGACAGCCTCGGATATGACTGAAAATACAAAATTTACCTGAGAAATGAAATTTCTCTTCAGAAAAGTGGGCCAGCTGAGCACATATTCTGCTCTTCTCCTGTAGCAGGGTGTCTTTTAAGGCACTTTCTCTGTGTCCTCTGGAGTTGAGAGCATCAATAAGCTGGTCCAGCTGCTCCTGAGAACTGTAAAAGCACCACCGATTTGGCTTATGCACTGGTTTTGGCAGCAGTACAGAATCGTCAAATGGACCTTGGCCAAAGCTGGAGGTAGATTCAGACATGAAGGACTCTTCAGTTTCAACAGATACCTGAGGATCATGAGACTGTGCATTACTATGAAATGATGAAGGCCTAGGCAACAGCATGTCTTCAGTGAGACCCGAGAAATCCTCTTCTATAAACAAACCAGGAATAGAAGGAAAAATCCAGTATCTCCTGTACATGCGGTCTCGCCCCAAAGGAAAGATATTGGTACAGGCGATGGCACTCTGGATCTTGTCTAGGAGTTCTTTCTCTTTCCTTTGATGCTCCTGTCTCAAAGCTTCTTCTGCATCAGCATTAAGAGGCTCCTGCTTTATACAGCAGTTGGGCTCTTCCTGCTTTATACACTGTTTAACTCCACTTTGTCCAGCTTTTCCTGTGTTGAAATAAAATGTATCATTATTATTATTATAGTTTTATGTTCCTTTGGGTTTTGTTGCTGTTACTGTTTGAGACAGGGCCCCATTATATAGACCTGGCTGGCCTGGAGCTCATAGAAATCCACCTGCTTTGAGCTCTCAAAGGCCTCTAATTACAGAAATTTCACAAATTACTGAGAAATGAATTATTTATTAAAAAATTTCTACAGGGAAATTAACTCACAGATACAGAACAAGATAAATTCAGTCTCAGAGTCCTTGAAAAGGTTGGGAATCAATCTGATGCCACTTCATGCTGCCTGACTCAGTCTTCACCATCCAGATGTGTGAGAGAGAAGGGGCTGTATCCCTTGATCTTAAGCTGGCTCAAAGGCCATGCCCTAGAGGCTGATACCCAAAGGTCATAGGTGGAAGCCTCTGCCATCATACTCAGCCTCACTGTACTTTAAGAAATAGGAGACATGCCAGGCTGTGGTAACAGCAACTTGCAAGATGGTGGCAGTAAACTTCAATTGAGGCCAGTCTGAAGATGTCCAGGACTACACAGAGAAACCTTGTCTCAACAACAACAAAGACAGAAAAGGAAATATGAGACACTGAGACACAAAGCTAACACAGTTTACTGTGTTATGAATTGAACTATGTTTTTCAGATTCAAATACTGAAGCCTAACCCCTACTGTGGCTGTATTTGAAGCTGGGCACACTAGATCTCCAACTCTGTGGAATGAAGAGAACAAGCTGTGAAGACACAATAAGAGATCTTTGTATGTGGGTCTGCATACTGCTTTAATATATTATATAGCAAGAACTAGTATAACCAGACTCAATAACTTACTAAAACTGGAAACTACTCAGAAAGCAGGGACAGGTGAGTGTGGTCTACAAAATGAGTTCCAAGACAGCCAGGGAAACAAAGTAAAACACTGTCTCAAATTGCCCCCACCTCCTCAAATAACATTTGAAGTTAGGAAACACTGATCTATAAAAGGCAGAGTAGTTCAATCTCAGCACTTGGGAGACAGAGGCAGATGAATCTCTAAGTTAGAGGCCAGCCAGGTCTACAGAGCAAGTTCGAGGATGACCAGGGCTATACAGAGAAACCTTGTCTTGAAAGATAAACAAATCAACAAACAAACAAACAAATAAATAAAGTTCTAGGCAAGTCTAGGCTATGTTCTCTGCAGTGAGGCCTTGTCTTGATAAAATACAAAACAAAACAATCCCTTAAATACAGCAAAATCATTTTTATAACAAATTGGTCATTTTTATAGCTCATCATGAGCTATAAGGTAAATGTTTAAGACACCACACCGACATTCATATAGCATGTACCTACAATCCCATCACTCAATAGAGGCGGGAGAATCAAGAGTCAGGAGGCTCCATAGTTTAAGGCTGGCTTGAATATAGCTGAATCAAGACCTAGCCAAGAAACAAACAAACCATCAAACAAACAAATGACCAATACCTCTTCTGCTCCTTTTTTGTGACCCTGGGTCATCTTCATCCTCAGTCACCACATCAGGGTCCAGATCTTTCTGCTCTATTTCTTTCCGCTCAGCACTAGTGTCAAAATCTTCCCTTCCTTCCTCCCTGAAAGGAAAAGAAGGAGTTTAAAATCCAGAGAAAGTTAGAGGAGTGACAGAGTTAACCCTGCTTGGCCCTAGAGCAGTGGGGAAAGTGAAGAGTCTGGGTTTATTGACTTGTATGTGTGTGTATGTCTGTGTTTCCATGTCTGCTCCTGTTGCCTGGAGGCCAGAAGAGGGGCTGGGTCCCCAGGAACAGGAGTTACACATGGTATTGAGTACCAGGTGGCTGCTGGGAACAAGACCCGTGTCTTCTCTTCAAGAGCTGGTGCTGCTGAGGCAACTCTCCAAAGTGAAGAGTTCAAAGAAGGGCAGGGTGATTAGAAAGCATGGTCAACTGAGCATAGCTGAGAAAGTGGATGAAGTAAAAAAGCCCCTTTATATGCTCAGGGGGCTGGCAAGGTGTAGATAATAGCTCAGGGAACACCAGGGGAAGTAGTATGTTGCTCAAATTTAAACTAAAATTATATGAACTTCAGAGTGAATTCCACCGTTTAAAATGAGTGTAATGGTGCACAGCTGTAATTCCAGAGCTCCAGAGGCTGAGACCACAAGGTCAGCCAGGCCACAGGGAATATCAGGCCCTTGGGATGAACTGCAAGACTCTCAGACATGCTACCATTTTGTTTTTACATCCAAAGTGGAGTTTTGCAGGCTCATATTTGTATTCATTGAGGAAACAGGGAAAAGTTCAGGGGGTAAAGGTGCTTGCTATTTAATATTTAAGCACAATGAGCTGTGTCTGAGCCCCAGAATCCACATAAATGTGGAAGGAGAGCAAGAACCACCCTTCCCCATCACACACCCCAACATTTTAAAGTACGAAAAGTCAGGTATGTTGATATATGTCTGTAATTCTAGCACTTGCCAAAGCTAAACAGCAGTTCTGGACCAGCTGTGTCTACATGAAATCTTGCCCTAAACAAAACAACCGGGGAGAGTGGATTGTGTGTTGAGGCAGGATGAGCTGTAACACACTGTACTGTAGCCCAGGCTGACCTTGAATTAAGCTCACAACAACTATCCTTGTTCAGCCTCCAGAGTGGAACTATACACGCAAGTTTCTGCTCCTGGTCTCATTTCTTTGTCAGATGACTGAGAGGGCTCTAGAATGTGTGTCAGTGGGAAAGCACATGCTTAACCCTGCCAGAGCCCAGGTTTAGTACCCAGTACAAAAAAATAAAAGGCAGCCTGATATACATGGGTAAGACCAGGTTTCAAAAAAAAAATCAAAATAAATAAATCTCTTTTTATTAAAAAAAGAAATCACCACTTCAAAGTTACAATTTAGTGATGTTTTTAGTATATGTACCTGCTTGCTTCCCACCATGATGATGAGTTACCCCCTGAAACTGGAAGCAATCCCACAATTAAACACTTCCTTCATCAGCGTTATCTTGGTTGTGGTGTCCCCTCACAGCAACAGAACAGTGATTAAGACCTTGTGCAATCACCAACACTATCTAGTTCTATAATATTTTAGTTATTTTGACAGAAAAACCTCATATTCATTAACAGCCATTTCCCATTTACTTTTCCCCACTGCCTGTGGAAGCTATGTATATTTTTTCCAGTTTATTTAGTTTAGCAAAAATGTTTCCAAAATTCATCTGCATACTAGTACATAACAAAACTGCCTTTCCTTTTATAGCTGAGTAATATCCGATAGAAAGGTAGAAGACATACACACTTGTACTTTTAGCCGTTAATATAAACATTTAGCTTGTTTTGTTTTACAATTTACCAATTACTATAGAAATAATAGTAATGTAGGTCTGTGGTGCCATGTCCTGTCACCTTTGGCGGCTGAGCCATCCCTCCAGCCCTATAATCCTAAGACTTGGGAAGCAGAGATGAGGATATGTTTGAGGCTATCTTGGAATTACAAAAAAATGGCAAAAGCCTTTTAATCTAATCCCTGTTCCTCTGTAAGAGTCAGAGGGCTGTGTGACGGTGTGTACCTATGTTGGTGGTGGCTGTGGAAGGGAGAAAGAAATAAACCATTTAGGCATGAAATATAACTGGTTAAAAATAACCCATTGAAAGCTTTCTAGAAAAGTTATCACAACATTAATTTTAAAAAATAATGTGCTGGGTGGTGTTGGTACATGACTTTCCCAGTACTCAAGAAGCAGAGGTAGGTGGATCTCTGAGTTTGAGACCAGTCTGGTCTACAGAGTGAGTTCCAGGACAGCCAGGGATACATAGAAAAACCCTGTCTTGAAAAACCAAAACCAAAACCAAAACCAAAAAAAACAAAGAAAGAAAAAAAAGAAAAAGATGAATTCTTATATTCTCAAAAATTAGCCAATACATAAATTTCATGAGCTTTTTAATGTAATTATAAAAAATAATTTTATAAACTCTGAAAACATTTTAGAGTTTCAGGTGTCTGATTTTTATTCTTGATCTTTATGTATATGAGGAGGATTAATAAAGACACATGAATGAAACTGAAGCCATACCCCAGATCTGCAGCTAAATTCCGCTGCTCATCTTCCTTCAGTTTGTCTTGTTTCTCCTTCATTTTCTGTTCTTGTTCCTTGAGTTTTTCTTCCTTCCTTCTACGAATTCTGAAAATTAAATCAAAGATCACAGTCCATCTGACACTTTTCACTTAGCATGTGATTTTATTAAGCTATAGAAAGTGCTCTGAATGCTATTACCAACTATGCTGGGGAAACCCAGCCACCCACTCTTGAGAAACACTAGCATAAGCTGGCGCAGTGCCTTAAGACACAAGCTTTACACAGTACCAGTGAGCACTGCCTACCGAGCAGCTGTGGCTTCTCGCTCTTTTCGGTGTTGCTCTGCTTTGAGCTCTCGGAACTCCTGCTTGGCCTGTCGTAAGACGTCAACATAATCTTCAATGAAATCCCTAGTAGAAACTAGGGTCAGTAGCTTCCCACAGAGAGCATGAAGTATCTTCATTTTTTCTCCTGTCAAAATGGAGATAGAACACAAAACTTCTGTGTTATCCATGAGAAAAAAAAGGAACAGCATCTGACAATGTTTAATTTGTAACTCAATGACAAGATGTCTAATAAAGAACAAGAAGTAGCAAATGTGGTGGTACATTTATTTAATGCCAGCATTTGGGAGGCAGAGACAGGCAGATCTTTGTGAGCTAAAGGCCAGCTTGGTCTATACTGATATTCAGCCTCAAAATAAACAAACCAAAATCAACCAAATGATCCTAACAATGATAATGGACTTTTTAAAAAAAATTGTCTTTAATGACTAATTTATCATCTGGGTAGGAAGGAAGCAGGTTATAAAAATTCCAACTTGAAGTTTACCTGGTGTCAAATCATACACAGAAGTGCTGGACAGTTTTTTCACCAGACTGGGATTGCTCAATCGAAGCTCCATGCAGGCATCATCTGTAGCATCAAATCCTCCTCGTTTCTGATACCGGTACTTTGCATTTGCTGATGTCACATCAGCACCTGAAGCTAAGATGTGCAGTCTGAGAATTTCAGAAAGAGTGCAGCTATCAAGATCCAAGCTTTTCAAACTGCAGCCTATATTGTTAAAAATGAAACAGTCATTTAGAAAATAAACAATGAATACTCAGCAATGTAAATGTACCTTTATAAATTAATATAAAATGCCAAACAAAAAGTAAAGCCCACACATACCCTGGTGTAACTGTGGCCATGCAGCGGCCAAAGATGCAACTGCAGACAGTGCAGATTTTGTGGGGTCTACATCTTCATCCAAAGCCTCTGATAAATCTTTAAGGAAATAAATACTTTATTCTAGTGCAAAAATATCTGGGAAGAATGCCCTTTTAAACGATGAAAGAAACAGCAAACAGCTTAACATTCAGGGACCTCAGAAGAACCAACGCCCAGCACAGCATCATTCACATTCTTTTGGTCTCCACCTACAGCAACAGATCCTGGAACAAGACTTTACACTAACATGTCCTTATAGAGCACAGAAAAGAAAATTTCCAAATTACCAACAAGATGCACTTGCATATTCCAAAAATGGCAACATGTATTCTAGAATTAAAACAAATCACTCTTTCAATGTAACTTTAGAAAGTCTACTACTCTGAAAATTGAATAAAGATACCCAATCTTATAAACATCTTAAGATTGAATCATAACAAAGCATAGGTTGTAATCATCACAAAATAAGCCTGAAAAAGAATACCATAAAACTTTAAAAGCCAGCACTGCTATCAATGATTCATCCTTTTCATTAAAATCTCCTTACTTTCAATCTAAAAAGCACAGGAAAGATTTCCCTGTATTTTCTAAAAGAATTAATTGCATTAGTCTTGAAAACTGTTTAAGTTCCCGTAGAACAAAACAGTAAATCTTCTGGCACAATATACATATATAAGCATCATATAAACAATAATTCTCAATTATAATATACAGATAAAAATTCAAGTGCCAACTGTACCTCTCATGCTTGCCAGACACAAGACCAAATAAACCAACTTGCCTGTTGTATTGTATTACAGTGTTTACAAGTTATTCTAAGCAGCAAGACATACTCTGTCTGGTTCTAGCACTGCCAGTAACTAGTATATCCTTTAGACAAGTCAGTTAATCTGAGATTTATTTTTCTTAAAGGGTTGAGTCTAGAGAAACAATTCTTAAGTTCTTCAAATGAAATATGTATTCTCAACATAAGAGAAGCCTTTGTTAAAATTAAGTGAGAAAAAGAGATTTCTGCTAATCCATCTTGTCACCTCTCCTGCGCTCCCACCAGGACTCAAGCTAATCTGGTTCTGTGCTTCAATAATGCTCTAGCTTATGATTCACTTAGCAAAACTTCCAGGTTAGAGAATGGAAAGTGGCTGACATTTCTGAAGAAAAGGCAACTCTGGGGTCAAGTCTGATCACAATTACTAATCATGTTAAGATACAAAGTATTAGCAGGACCACACAGAAGTCCCCTGATCAAATTTAGTGCAGATGCTCAAGTCCTACCTACCAGACCTAACCCAAATGACAGACAATACAGTTTTGCTACCAGAGAAAAACAAGACCTAAAACTTCCCTTTTTCAATTTATATATAAAGCCACAACAAATTGAACACTAATAGGCACTATGATTACCTTACTTCTAGACAGACCCACACAGTGTGTCAGATCTCTTTCTCAATAGACATTAATCATGTCCAATCTCTACCATCTAGAGAAAAAAATCATCATTGCAGAACAAAGGCTACATACAGGGGCCTTAAGAAACAATCCATTAACAGAATGATTGTTTTTAATGTATTACATAAAAATGATGCTAAAAACATGCATTCACATTATATTGGTGTTAAAAAGATCTTATTACAAAATATTTCCATATTAAAAATAAAAGTCTACAACTTTAAGTTTAGGCAAAACAAAGGCCAAGAAACCAAATCAGACTTATAAAAATTCTACTAAACTGAATTGAAAAGGCAAGTGGTTATGGAAAAATCACATGGCCGAAGGAGCCTCATTATCTATTTAACTGCTTTTTTTTTTTTTTAAAACTTTATTTATTTATTTATTTATTTGCCTTGGTGTTTGCCTGGAACTGGAACTACAGACAGTTGTTAGCTGCCATGTGGGTGCTGGGGATCGAACCCGGGTCCTCTGGAAGAGCAGACGGTGCTCTTAACCGCTGAGCCATCTCTCCAGCCCCAACTGCTTTTTTATTTACTTATTTACATAAACTTTTCATGGAAATTTGGATTTAAAAAAAGAAAAAGCTGAACTAAACATAGCTTTATGTCTTGTGTTACGGCCCTAATTTTAACAATAATGTTAAAATGTTACTAGCTAACATATCACAGTGGCTATTTGACTATTTTCCTTTGATTGACTTAATCACCTAGATGAAAATAAAATGAGTTTGATATGGAACCTATGGTGATTAGCATTTAAGCTGAAGAATACATTTCATTTCAACTGAGACCATAAAGTCAGAAGACAGACAGCATTAGATACATATTTATCAACATCTTATTGATCCTACTGGATTAGAGAAGTATACCAACACTGCAGTTGAGACAGCTCTCAGGATGATTTCTTCACTAAGATTTTTACACTACAGACTGAAGCACTAATCAAGCTCTTAGCCTACAATCTTGTGTGTGGCAGAGTCCACAGAATATTACTAAGAAAAGTCAAATCAACATCTTACATATATAAATTCCCAACTAAATTTCCTTTGACTACAGAAAATAAACAAAACAGTGAACATGTTGTTTTGTTTAAAAAAAAAGTCAAACATCCCAGGCTGGTCTTGAACTCAGTGTATTGCTGAGGATCCCTGAGGCAGATCCTCCTGCCTCTGCCTCCCAAGTGCTTGAATTATGGGTGTGCACTCTCTCCCTTGCCCAGTTTTGTGAGGTGTTGGGTAGTAAAGGTGAGGGTGAGTTTTGTGAGGGTGTTAGGATACTGAGTAATCATATCCACATATACTGTTTACGTGGTAGAAGTAGAGACAGTTTATTAAGAAAAAGGAAAGGCACATCTGAGAATAGATGTGGGCTAGACAGCTAGACCAAGTCCAGTGCTCCAAATACTTCTGAGAATTTTTAAAAGATATTTCCTACATGAAAGTTTTGCTATGCTAACCTACCATATATGGATGTCAGGTATTTAAAAACAGAACAAAATTTCTATTGAGACTATCAAGACTAAAAAAAAAAAAAAAAAAAAAAAAAAAAAAAAAAAAAAAAAAAAAAAAAAAAAAAAAAAAAAAAAAAAAAAAAAAAAAAAAAAAAAAAAAAAAAAAAAAAAAAAAAAAAAAAAAAAAAAAAAAAAAAAAAAAAAACAAATGCTGTGTAAAAGTGTCAGATCTACAATAAAATCAGCAATAGCATTGAAGTTGGAACTAGCAATCAGAATTTAAGTTTTCTCGATGCAGAGCATCACAGATGCCAGCCAGTGAGATGCTTCTAAATTACAATGGAAAAATGTAAAACAACAAAAAGGAAGACCAGTCAGGGATAGTGTCTCAAAGGCTGTCACAAACAGATCACACCAATATTAAGTTTTTATGAATAACTAATAATACATTGTTAGCATAATATGACTTAGCATCAGATAAACTGAATACTTGTAATTTTCTAACTGCAAAAGAAAAGCTAGTTCTTTTGTTGACTCCTCAATAGGAGGCATTATCCTTTTTAAGGAGAGAATGGTAGGGTGGGGTAGGGGGAAGGTGATGGGGGGGGAACTGTGCTGCTATATTAAAAAAAAAACTCTTACATAAAAAACTGTCAGAAGAAAAGAAAAGCTAGTCTTGGAACAATTATCAAAGTCTAGTTTTACTGCAAGGCTACTAGTGCAATCAGCAATGATGTTGAACTCTGACCTTTGGTGTCAGCATCAGTTATCTGCTCTTTGGCTACTTCCTCCTCTTCTTCAGCCATGGCCTGGAAGATTGCAGTCAGGAAGAAAAAAAGCAATTCACACAGTGGGCCTTCACTGTCATTTCCTACAAGAGCTTCCTCTAACACTTCTGCGAATAAAACGTTTAAAAGGAATTTAAAGTTCTGTCATGACTGCAAAAACAACTCCACTGGAAAACAATAAACATTCAACCAACATCAGCCTGTCAACTATTTTCTATATGTGTGTTTATGAAGTAGATCCACCTATTACCTAAACCAAAATAAAGTATGATTTCAGCACAGAAAAAAATAAACCAATCAGTGGGCTAAAGAAAGTCATAGCCTTCCTGGACCAATATAACATCTAAATTTAGAGCTGAGGCACAACTTTGGCTACATTTTAAAACATACAATTTAGATGGATGTGGTGATGCGTGCCTGTTCTTATCATTCAGAGACAGAGGCAGGACTGTCTCACATGAAGGGACATTGTTCTACCAGTCTACATAGCAAGCTCTGCATCAGCCGGAGTTACATAGCAATACCTTGTCTCTAAATTCAAAATAAACAAACATAAATAAAACACATACTTGATTATTATTGTCCTACAGTTCATGAGAATTATATGAGGTGTTGTTTACCCCATGGTGCACAGGAAAGGTAACTATTATTAAGTTTTAATCCTAAACATGTATAGGTATGCTCTTGAATCATAAGGCAAAATGTTTCCTGCCTTAAACCTCACCCATAAGGAGAAACTGAGGAATCTGAAAGCCCCACTGGTCAATGTATTTTTATTAAAGAAAGAATGATAATACAACTGTCTTGGAGTTAGGGCCTTAAAATCAGGGCCGTAACACAAGACATAAAGCTATGTTTAGTTCAGCTTTTTCTTTTTTTAAATCCCAAATGCATCTTAAAAAAAATGTATTGGGTAAGAATTTAAAATGTGATTCAAATTCCTCCTTATATTGGACTCTATTATAAAAGTTTATATAAAGCTTTTAAACACCCAGGTCATGCATTAGAATCATACAAATTTATCTGTAAATTCTCATATGCCATTTCTCATTCAGAAGAGGGTCTGCTCTCTAGCCCTTGAGTTCTAGGCAGTCTATATCAGTTCTCATCAGTGCAGGGTGGCAGAGGTAAGGACTTGCCTGGCAGCTTATGTTTTCTAGTGGGAGGTTCATAAAGATGATGAGGGTATGTATGTGCATAAAGAAGCAGCCAGTCAAGCCTTATCTGACCACTTGGACTGCAACTGTACGGGAGACTACCCAGGAGAAGGTATGCCCAGGGATCGCTTGTCTTTTAAAACCTCAGGGAATGTCAGAGTGAACTGAAATGCAGGAACAGGTAACTTGAGTACTTGCCTAAGGTCACTCCCTCAGGAAACTCATCTTGGAGATCAAAAAGTTCCCCAAATGCATTAAGGAACTCCAAAACCATCAGCGCATCACCAAAGATTTCAGGAGGTAGTCTAGTTTTCACTGGAGTTGGTTCTGGAAGTTCCTGAAAGGTTAAACAATCCATGTGATATTTGAACCAGGTGCAGGAAAGTTAAAATATTCTTTATCTAGTAAAAGCGCCCTGGGTGTTTAACCATACTTACCTTAGGAACTTACTCTTAGGAACTTAGCACAGACCATAGGAAGAAACTATAGGGAAAGAGCATTTCCTTTACAAAAAACAACAACAAAAACCCTTTGAGCTGAAGTGTATTTCTGACAATTTCCTATTAAAAGGATATTCCATCATGCTCAGTTTCTAAAGACAAACTAACAATGTAGCCCTGGAAAGCTAAGAATGAACATCTGTATAACTGGCTACTTCATTTCAATTAAATATTAAGAAAATATTCTTCTATCAAGAAACAAACATTTCAACTGAGTGTCTACTTAAAGCAATACAGTCTAAGCACTAGAGTCACACAGACAGAGAGGAGCTCCAGGATGCCCATCTCACTTAAGAAAAAGAAATAATCCACCAAAAAAAAATTTGGGAGGGGGGTAGGGTCTCAGTATGTAGACCAGTCTGGCTTCAAACTCAGAGATACATTCACCTGTCTCTGACTCCCAATTGCTGGATTAAATGCATGCATCTCCATGCCTGGCCCAACCAAACATTTTAGCAGCAAAGCCACACAGAACAAATGAAATACATTGGTGTCAAACACTGAACATTCATTCATACCTTAAGGTCATCACATTCCATATCTTCTCTGGGTTTACTCCACTGCTTTAAGTATTCCATATATTTTCGCTTTTCTTCACGTAATTTCTCTCTTTCCTAACAACAAAGGTTAATAACAATTATTAGAAGTTTGTTAGTCATTATCAACATCACCTGAGAACTGTTAACACTGGAGCTGGGAGCTCAGTTAGCAGAATGCTATTGGGAACAATAGTCTCGGATCCTGGGTTGGATCCTCAATACCAAACACTTGTAATTCCAGTACCTGGAGAGTACTAGCAAGAAGGAATTCAGGGTCATCCTTTGCACTGAACAAATGTGGGGCCAGCCTAGGTTACAGAAGACTCTGTCCCTAAAACAAACAAACAAATCCCCTGGAACTGGAGTTACATACAGAAGATTGTAAGCTGCCATAGTTGTGAAGTGTAAAAGGACACAGGAATATGCTGTGTCCTTTTAAATTAAAATTTCTGAAGCAAGCATCCACAGAGAAGATCAGCATGGCCCCTGTACAAGGATGACACACAAATTCTAAAGCATTCCATATTTTAAAAAAATTATGAGGCCAAAGGGAGATAGACTAATTTTTTATCAGGGTTCTATGCACAGACTCAGAAATGTGAATGAAGATGATAAAAGCATTTAAATTAAAAACTTAGCTTAAGTATGCACATTTATATTATATATAAAAATTATAGCTAATGTGTACTCCAATTACTACCTTTTCTCTCTCTATTTTACGTCTCTCTTTCTCCTCTTTTCTCTTCAGCCGCTCTTCTTCTACAATTTTCTTCAGCTCTTCCCTTTTCTTCTCTTTATCTTCCCTCTCTTTTCTTCTTGCTTCTAAAGCATCTGCTTTTTCTCGCTTTAGTTTAGCCTTTTCAAAAGCTGTGGAAAGGTCAAATTTACAACTGTATACACACAACAGACAGACACTGGGCTTTTTTTAAAAAAAAAAAAAAAACAAAACAAAACAAACCAACAGACAGCAAATAATTTATGCTAAATAAGATTATCAGACTCACAAATTCTTGAGGAGATAGGAGCTAATGGATTAGATTAAACAGTAGGCCACCCTCCTCAGAACAAATATTCCCTGCCTGAGAAGGAAAGGATACTATACACTCATAGTTAAGATATGGAGTCCCAGTCCTCCCAAACCAAATGCAGTCATCTAGACTTCTCCTAAGAGCAAGGTCAGATGCAAACTGGAGCTGGGAGGCAGTGTTACGGAGCTAGTGCCTGTAGCTCTCAGACAATGGCTTCAACAGCTTCTAAACCTTCAACCACTTCAGCTCAGTCTAGCATGAAGCAATCTACTAAGGAGTACGATAAACTCTGAAGAGATTCTCATTCATTTAGAATGGAGGAAAAAAAAAATGGTAGTTATCTGAGGGGAGGGGCTCACACTTTAAAAAAAAAAAAAAGGTATATTGTTGAGAAATATTTTTCACTCAGGCCCAGAGAAATAAATATTTTTTTCTTGACCTTCGACAGTTTGGAGAGAATGTTAAAACTCACCTAGTGCCTTCATTTCTTCTTGTTTCAAAAGCTTGTCTCTTTCTTTAGTGGCTTTGCTCCGACATCCTGCAATAGTCTGCTTATTAGCAATGTTGTCTTCCTAAGAAATAAACCAAGAAACAAGTGGGAAATCACAAGCTATACAAATCGATGGTCTGCCCCCTTCGGATCCCACTTCAACTATAGGAACACCTGACTCACTCTTGAGGGAGGGGTGACAAAACTGGATTTGCCAGGAGTGGAGACTGATCTAAGCAATATTGGGTTAGTGGGACCATAGGACTGTATGCTGCCTGCCCAGGGAGGGGATGGGGAGTTGTGGAGAAGAAAAAATGACCTGATGTGGCGGGAGGGGGAAGGGACCTTGAATAAGGATATACAGGGATGGAAAAAAAAATTCAGAGGAAAAGCTGAACACAAAGTAAATATATGTGTAGCAATCTTATTTGCATTATCGCCCTTGATAAGTCATGCTTATGATTTTTATCTTCTTTATAGTTATTGTTAACTTATCAGCATTTTAAATTCATTTTACTGTTTTTCTTGATAAATACAAAATAAAGAAGAAGAAGAAGAAAAAAAAACAAATTGATGGTCTGCCAAGTTCTAGCAAGAAAAAAATCAAAGCCCCAGGACTTGTGGGTGTAGCTCAATGGAGTTGTCTCTAGCACATAAAACATCCCAAAGCTCTGGGTTCACATCCCCAGGATGGCAAAAAACAAACAAACACCCCCTACAAAACAAAACAAAACAAAACAAAACAAAACCCCCAAAACGAAAAACCAAAACTCAAGACACTGTTTGAAATAGTCCTGACTGTGCAGAACTCCCTCTGTAGACCTGGCCTGGAACTCACAGAAACCACCTGCTTCTTCTATCTGCTGGGATTAAATGTGTGCACTACCACCACCTGAACAATTAACAAATTACACCCTTTTAAAAACACTAAAATACGTTCTGGTTCTACTATAAATGAGTATTTAGCAACTCTAGCATCACATCCAGTTCCTTAATAAAATGCACTTATTATTTCATACTATAATGTAATAAAACATACGACTGATTTTAAGTGAGTACCTACTGTACACTAGGCCAATGCTAAATCACAGTGATTAACAAGATAGACTTGTTCCCTTCCTTCATGGATAGTTTACCAGGGAAGTCAGATCTTAAGAACTAAAATATGAGAAAGGTTTTGATAGCTAAAGTTCAATATTCTAAGTGAATACCTTTCAAATCTCAAAATTTAGCTAAATTCTTAAGGTGAAATTCCAAACAGCTGAGAAAGATAATTACAAGTGAATCGGAGCTGGGAAATAAATGTAACTAATTGGTCACTCTCTTGTAAGTTATCTGGAAGTAGATTGGACAAGTGTGTGGTAATGGGGAAAAAAACAACAGGATGCTCTCCACTGAAGGCCTGCAGTGAGGAGGAAGACTATCTGTGTCCTACTTACTCTTTTTCACAACCAAGCAACTCTGAGCTAACACTGCATACCCTCAAACTAGTATCAGAATCAGTGGAAGTTCAACTGCAAACCATTACAGCATTAGCAACGTATAGTTAGCAGAAGGACAGACAGCAGAATGAGGGCAAGAGAAAATAAAACACAAGACAGTTCGGGATCAGGAGAATTCAAGTACGTTCCAACTTTGAGAACTGCACACATTATTAGTTTGCCCACTTCCAGACACTGGAGTGTCTTAAGTTGGGGAATGACAATGACTCAAAGCTAAAAAGAAATAAGGAACAAATTGGAAAGTAAGCACAGAATTGACACATTTCCTGTCCACTCTAAAATTCCTTAGAAGATTTAGCTTGCATCTCTCATCATCACATTCCACAAGTCAGCAGACAACTGCTGTTTGCTTGGATTTAGGCCACCACTTTTTGTTTAAGGTCTATTTTTCAGAAACAAACTGGATATTTTAGAAAGAATATTAGAAACCATTTGATTTACAAACTGTAGCCTCAAGGATACACATTCTGCCTCGCTGCCCATTATATATCTCTCTGTATATTTACAGATATGCTATGCTCCATGAACTACAAGCACTCTGCAAACCACTCTTTTATAACTGTGTTCATGCCTCAAGAAGCCTTCCTACCCTTTTGCCCTATGTCTTAGCCACTGTTCTAGGCAGGAAATATGACAGCATGCAGGCAGATTCTGCAACAGTAGCTGAGAGCTATGTCCAGATCCACACTTGGCCTAGCCTGGGCTTTGGAAGGCTTAGTCACCAGTCCCTGATGAGTAAGCATTCACATATATGAGTCTATAGGGACCATTGTTATTCAACGGCCCCACACTGACACTCTGCTGTGTAATTCAGGCCTGTCTTAAAATTCTCCAGCCCAAATTGCTCTTTCAATCTTATAGTATATTTCTAGAGTTTTTCATCCCATTTGTTATTCCCTGTATGCTTGTTCCTACCTTAGTATAAAACCTGTATCCTGAGAATGTTTAATCCACGCTGAAAACTGTATAAATCTTAATGCTGAGCTGCTGTAAAGGGAGGATGCATTCAAATTTTCTTGTATGAAGCCAACATTTATTCTTACAGGGTCTTGGACTATAGATGGTGCTTTCTTAACAGCTAAAGGATAGTTTAGAATTTTCTTTCCTACCTGACCAAGAGATAATCGTTTGGGAGGTCTTCCTCTTCGTCTGTTAGCAGGGCTGAAGATAAATGTAGGTGGATCATCAGGGAAGAAATAAGAAAAATCTTGCTCTGCTATGTTGTATGTTGAAAGAGATGACGCCTTCATTAAAGACATACAAAGTATAGTGACAGTTAGTGGACCATAATGTTATATGACCAATATTAATGCTCTTAAAGACTAAGACACTATAAAGTTGGTTTATGTGATCCTTTTATATTTTCAATTAAATTTTACCATATCTTGATACATGCCAAGAAACTCAAGGTCATTTTTGGCTGAGGAAGGTACATGAGACGCGGCCTAACAAAACCAAACAACCTTACCACAAAATATCAACAATACTTCTACAGACTTTTTAATGTTAAAAGCTATTTCAATATCTGTTTTTTAGATTTATTTTTTAATATTGAGGTGTGTGTGTATGTACATGCTGGAATTTATAAACAGGCAGTTGTAGTACCCAATGTGCATGGTGGGAACTAAATCCAGGTCTTCTGCAAGAACAGTAAGTAGCTCTTAACAATGAACCATCTTATAGATACTCTGTTTTGACCAGTTTTGCTTAAGTTTTTCTGTGTACATGTGTGGGTTTTTGTTTTTTGAGGTAGAGACTCACTGTATAGCTCTAACTGGTCCTGACTTGCTAATTAAACTAAGTTGGTCTTGAATTCAGGCATTATCCTGCCTCTGCCTGCCGAGTGCTGGAATTATAGGTATGTACCACCATGCCTGGATTTAAAATGTTCAAGTCATACACATGACATTTAAAAATTCTGTATTGTTTCTACTTAGCACATAATAACTGCATATTATTTATGAAACACAAATGATACTTCAATACTCCAAACACTGTCTCTTTTGTTTTCTATTTTTAGACAGTCTCTCTGTGAAGTCCAGGTTAATATCTCGTGTGCCTCCGTCTTCTCAGTAGGACTACTACCTCCTTGAAGCATAGTCAGTCTTTCTTAGCCATTTCCAACTATTGAACGAACATTGAGATTCTTTTTTTTTTCAGTATGAACAATGACTTAAAGAATTTATATATTAAAACAAGTTAGTCTCAAAAACAGAAGCACAAATTCTATAAAGTTTCAAATCAAAAATTAAGAGATCAGTTTCATTCTTAAGAATTGTGTGGTTCTAAGATACCTGCCAAATTTGAGAATTATTTTACCTTGTATCTAAAATTTGTTTAGAAAAATGTTTACAGCATTTTCTTCTTTTATTGCCTTTTTTTTCATTTATTTTGATTTTTCTTTTTTTCTTTCTTTTTTGAAGATTTATTGTATACAGTATTCTGTCTACATGTATGTCTGAAGTCCAGAAGAGGGCACTAGATCTCATTACAGATAGTTGTGAGCCACCATGTGGGTGCTGGGAATTGAACTCAGGACCTCTCTGGAAGAGCAGTCAGTGCTCTTAACCACTGAGCCATCTCCACAGCCCTGTTTAAAGCATTTTCATCCCCAGACTTTTTACTAATTTGACTTAATGAACAGATTATAATGTTTTGCCTCAAAGAAAAAGGGCATTCTATATAGACATGTTTCAGGAAAGCAAAGCTACAAAAATGTAACTACTAACAAAGCAGAGAGTTCTACTAGACAATATATAGAAACCTTGTTGATCATGACCATTCTGATAAACCAGGAACCCATCACATTTTTACATTAAACTCCACTAAGATCCTACCTAACTTTGAGTACATAGACTACCACATGAGTAGCAGAGTGGTTTCTTCTTAAATACAGGGTAATACTTTATTGGTAATGTCTACAGCCTAAGTATTTCAGATGTTTAAAGATTTTTTTAATGTCTGCAAATATACAGATATCTTGGGAAAGGAGTGAAACCTAAGTTTAAAAGTGAAATTAATTTACAAAAATATTTTTGCTTGTTTTTAAGAAAAAACAAGTATCATTATGTAGAATGGGCTGACTTTGAACTTGTATGCAGTATAGGCTAGCCTCACACTTATGATTCTCTTACCTCACCATCTTGAACTTACAGGCATGTGCCACTGCACTTGGCCTGTATATGCCTTCACAAGTTTAAAGGTTATTTTCATGATTTTTTAATTTATTTTGACATTTATTTATTCCTTTATGTATATGGGTGATTTGTATGTGTATCTGTGCACCATAATGCATTCAGTAGCCAAGATTGGATCCCCTGATACTGGAGGTAGAGGCAGTTGTGAGTGGTCATGTGGAAACTGGGAAATGAATTGGGGTCCTCTGCAAGAGCAGCCAATATTCTTAACTGCTGATCCATCTCTCCAGCCCCTATATGATATTTTAAATGATTTTTTAAAAATATTTATTTTTATTTCATATGAATTGGTATTTTGCCTGCATGTGTAACTAACTGTGTAAAGGTGTCAGATCTTGGAATTATAGACAGTTGTTAGCTGCCATGTGGATGCTAGGAATCAAACTCAGGTCCTCCAGAAGAACAGTGTGCTCTTAAACACTAAGCCATCTCTCCAACTGCTATATGATATTTTAAATAATTTTGCATGTAACCAAATTTAATGGTGTATAGGTTTCCAAATAGGGAGTCACTTGAGTATCAGAAAGGGTCACAATAAAATGTCTAGGACTTAAAAGTGTGTTTATTTTCTAGGTAGGCATGCTCAACTTTTATGTTTGCTCAGAAAAAGCCAAAAATAGTTTATATTGTAATAATACTTTCAAGTTTTTAATCATATCTACTTGCCCAGTTTCCCAGTGTGGTGCCTATGGACTCTAATAAATTTGAATTCTTTACTGCACCCATTGCAGGTGTTTTTCGCCCCGTGCTTGCCCCTGAGAGCTACTTGATGGCTTTTTAACCTGCACTCACTTGCGCTGTCACTGCTGTGTCTGCTCTGCAGCTCTTTAGCATGCACAGTATCAGCACTTGTTGCATATTTCATGTATAAGTGCATACAGGACTACTTCTTCAAGTGGCTAGCCAAATGTCTTGGTTTTATTTTAATAAATAATTTGCACTGTTCCTAAATATCTAAACATTTTTAAAAATAAACTTGTCTGTTCTCCCTCTTATTTCTCTTCTTTTGTCATTTACATTACATACAATGAAATGCACATCTTAAGTAGCAGTAGCTGGCTTAAATGAATATTTCTACTTGCTTTTCTGCACATGAGGTGTGATCACCTGCGCATGTGTGGGTCAGGGCTGGCTGACACTGGTCTTCTCCTTCAGCACTCTCTGCTTGCACTCCCAGAATTGGGGTTATGGATACATACTGCTACATTTGTTTTTTTCTGGGTGCTAAATTTCTGAACTCAGGATCCTTTTCATTTGGTTGTTTTTTTTTGTTTTGTTTTATTTTGTTTTTTCAAGGCAGGGTTTTTCTGTATAAAAGCTCAGCTCTGGCAGTCCTAGAACTCTCAGTAGACCAGGCTAGCCTGTGTCTGCCTCCTATAGGCTGAGATTAAAGGTGTGGGCTACTATCACCCAAAAACCTCAGATTCTTACCCTTTACAGCAGTACTTTACTTTCCTATTCCCCCTTTTTAAAATAAAGTCTCAATATGTCGCAGACTGGCCTCAAAATTATCTTCCTTCTTCTGTTTCCTCAAGTGCTGGAATTACTGGAAAATACTACTTTATATCTGGTTCTCTTATTTGTTTTATGCTTCTTTATCCAATGTGATTTAAATAGTTCACATTAAAAATTAATTTTACCATTTTTGACTTCTTATTTAATGCATAATGGAAATCCTCTTAACATCTTGATTTTCAGGGCTGAGGATGTAGTTCAGTTGCTAAGTGCTTGGTTAGAATGCATGAAGCCCTAAAGTCAACCTCCAACCTCACATATGGACACATGTCTATAGTACAGTTCCACATATGGATACATGCCTATAGTACAGCACTTAGACAAAGGTCATCATTAAACACAGAAAACCCTCCCTCTTAATGGTCATTAGTAAAATCTAATATATCTGCTTAGTATATGGTCTAGGATGCCTTTGATTAGTTCTCTTAGTCAGTATTTATTTAGCATTATTCTGAATCCATCTGTTCTCTGCAAGGCAGATTCACATTGTTAGAACACAATTAACTCGCAACACAACTTTCCAAGTTCTCTACCTGTTTTCACTGGTCTTGGTTGATTATCTATATAATTAAAAAGTGGCAGTAACTGAGCCACTGAATAACTTTAGAAACAACTCAACTCAACAAAAGTACTTTTTAAAAGGTAAAAGGTAAAATTCAGCTCCCCAGATAAAATACAAGTTATTTAGCTATCTTTGAAATATCATTTTGACAATGTTACAAACTTATAGCACTATATACAATTGTTATTTTTATTTCTTCCAGATAAATAATTTGATTATTCTCATTACCTTAATTCTAATGATTCCATCTTGTGGTTCACAGTGTTGTTTCAGAAAAAGTTTTAGTTTATCACGAGAAAACAGGTGTTTTCTCCGGCTGATGTTGGGGAAAAGAGGTAAAATTAGTACTAATGATTTATAACTCCATAATCACTATACATTTAAAAATTTCTAAAATTTTTTAGCCTTTAATCCTTTGTGGATTTCCCATCATCCATGCCTTATCTCTCCTTACCCTCAGTCCTTGCAACCTCCAATCTAAATAAAACAAAACAAAATCTGAAAGAAAAACCAAAAACTAAACAAAACAAAGAAAAAACACAGTTTAAGAATCTTGTTGCGGAGGGTATAGTGAGACCTGTCAAGTCACACTTTATCCTTTAGTCTGCTCATCTTTATGTAAAATTAAAGTTTAAGCCAGGAAAAGACTCACTCAGGGAGAACAGTCACCCTCCAAAGGGGCTTAGTAGACCTTACTAGGAACTACACACAAGGACTATGCCAGGACTCAGAAAAACCCAAGTGAGCGAGCAATTATAAAAATCCTACTACAAAAACAGTGTATGTATTTGTTGTTTAAAAACACAAAAAGCACATAGGAAAACTTTTTCAAAAACTATTTTTAAAATTAAAATTAGTAAAAAAATAAAAATAAAAATCATCTATAATATAGCACCAACTAAACTAACAATTCACATATATATAAGCAAAAACTGAATGAAGATCTTGACAAATTTTAAAGCCCTTTGTATTTACAAGCAATTTGTTGGCTCATGCAACAGCCAAAAAATTGGAGATAAAAATTAAAGAGAATTAAAAGTTTCAAACAATTTTAATTTTCCTCAAAAATAATAATAGCAGCAATGAGGGGCTGGAGAGATGGCTCAGCGGTTAAGAGCACCGTCTGCTCTTCCAGAGGACCCGGGTTCGATTCCCAGCACCCATATGGCAGCTAACAACTGTCTGTAGTTCCAGTTCCAGGCAAACACCAAGGCAAATAAATGTGTTTTTAAAAATAATAATAATAATAATAATAGCAGCAATAGATACAACAAACAAAACCAAAACAGTCAAAATCCAAAAGGAAACAAACTCAGCACAATCACCCTGGGAAAAGGTAAATGTGTTAATTAAATTCAGTGCACATCTTTCAAGCCAGAGTAGAAAGTCTCCAGTCAATAAATCTTACTGGAGGTGTAAGCAGCATCCCTCCTCAGTCCTCTAAGTTTCCTGCTCTTTAAGGGGTTTGTTCTGCAGAGCTGCTGCAAACATGAGGCAGAAACTGAAGTCTGTATGGTCTGATACAGTAGCCAGTGGCCACATACGGGCTCTTTCTATAAAGTCAGTTCTTCATTTTCACTAGTTACATGGCAGAGGCTTCACAGGCATAACTGGCAACTAGCTGTCATGTCGGTACACAGGACATTTCATCATCAAAGGAAGTTCTACTTGTTACCACTGTGCTAGTGTAGCAAGTTTCCTACAGAACATTCCAGTCTTTCAGAGAGCAAGACCACATTGGAAGCTAACAAGAGCCGTAAGTTGGAGGTTGAGGTTAGGGTTAGGGTTAGGGTTAGGGCTACACACCCTAAACCATGGCTCTGTTGTTGTTTAGAGCACTTGTTGCCTTGCAGAGAACCTGAGTTCCCAGCAGTTACATGACAGCCCACTGTAACTGTAACTCCTGTCCCCTCTGACCTCTATGGGTACCAGACATGCATATTGCACATATGTGTGTGCTGACAAAACATTCATATACATAAAATAAAAAATTGAAAAGTTAAAAATATTCAAGAGCTGTATGTTATCTCAGAGTAATAAAATTATTATTTTGTAATTCTTTAGCTCGTCATAATAAATATGAAAAATAAAACAATAAGGGTATAACCAAAGCTTAGCAGAATTATAAACTAGAGGTCAAAAAGTAAAGAGAAAATGAACAAAATTAAACAGGAAGCAAAGCTGTCCACGGCATCCACTTCCCAGTCACTAACCGCTATCATACATACCTAACTAGATTTCAGTACCTCAAAACATTAAGGTCAATAAACTGTAAGATGAATATCTTAGAATTATCTAACAAGCTTGTGCCACTTGTTGACGTTGCTAAACAACACTCATAGCTATGAAGTTCATCCTAGAAAACCACACAAGTGAGTTCTAAAAATAAATAAATAAACAAAAAAACCCAAAAAAACAAAAAACTGTCATGCTTTTAATCCAAGTGCTGGGGAGGCAGAGAGGCAGGAGGATCTATGTGGGCCAGAATGGTCTACAAAGTGAGTTCCAGAACAGTTAAGACTGTTACACGAAGAAACCCAGTCTTGAACAATCAAAAATGGAAACAAAAACAAAACCAACAAGCTTTTACTATTTAAGCAAGTTTTCGATACTATGTTGGGCTAATTGCTGGGATGTACTGGCTGCAGGGCCTAACTCACATAGAAGGAGTAGAGGGCAGGAAATAATCAAACTTAGAGCTGAAATCAATACAATTGAAACAAAAAGAACAATACAAAGAATCAACGAATCTAAGAGTTTGTTCTTTGAGAAAGTTAACAAGATAGATAGGCCCTTAGCCAAACTAATCAAAAAACAGAGAGAGTGTCCAAATCAACAAAATCGAAATGAAAAGGGGGACATAACAACAGACCCCCAGGAAATACAGAGAATTATCAGGTCATATTTTGAAAATCTGTATTCCACAAAAATGGAAAACCTAGAAGAAATGGACAGCTTTCTGGACAGGCACCATCTTCCAAAATTAAATGAAGATCAGATTAATTACCTAAACAGGCCTATAACCCTTAAGGAAATTGAAGC